>MU221908.1:6086-37675 GCA_018584345.1 Thuja plicata
GATGAAGTAGAAGCAGCAATAAGGAATGTGGTTGTTAACAAAGTTATCTTTGATGGCCATGTTCATGATAATCAATTGATGGAGCTGTTTTTAACCAACTACATTATTGATCCTTGAAAGAAAGTGTGGAGGGAAACTAGATGTGGATGGATTCCTCAAAGCACCTCTAAAGCTAGTGGTGATGATGGCTATATCTACCTTCAACAAAAGGCCAAGGACTAGATGTCTTGGAGGCATCTTCGATATTGCCACTGCATGTACAAATGAAAGTTTAAAACAAGTAATCACACTGTTAGGAAAAAGAATAGAATGGGACATCATGGAAACTTTCAAATTTGTTATCAACCATCATGATACTCTCTTATCCCCACCAGAAGTGGAGCGTGCCTCTAAGGTGTTAGTTGGCCTCCATCTCCTGCTTCACCACAGGCCCAAGAAAGCAGATGAATCTGGAATGCAATGTCCTCTGAGGTGGAATTGATGTCCACCCCCAATTTTTTTTTTTAAATTCTATATTGACACCGTCGCAATTGCGACATTCACCCTAGAATTACGATGGGGTCACTGTATTGGAGACACCCAACCACCGTCGCATTAGCTTGGGTGTTCGTCGCAATTGCGATGACTACCCCAAGAATTACGACGGGCTCGCTGTATTGGCGACGCCCAACCACCGTCGCAGTAGCTTGGGTATTCGTCGTAATTGCGATGACTACCCCAAGAATTACGACGGGCTCGCTGTATTGGCGACGCCTAAAAACCGTCGCAGTTGCTTGGGTTGACGTCGCAATTGCGATGCTTACACATATAATTACGATGGATTTCCTGTATTAGCGACGCCCCAAATGCCGGGGTTGATAGGGCTACATAGCGACGGATTAAAGTCATAATTGCGACAGAACATGAAAGATGTCGTATTTTGTGACTAAAAAACAACGATGTCTATTGCTGTCACAATTGCGACACATTGCTGTTGCAATTGAGACACATAGCCGTCGCAAATTGACCACAAATGTATTAGTGGTAGTGTTCCATTCATTCTCATGAGAGATGGGTTCTTGTGAAATATCATTTGATAGAAGATGATTGTAGAATACTGAGATGATGAATGATGAAGAAGATTTGAAAATGTTCATTTGATGATGATTATGAAGAAGATTTGAAAATTTTGCACCAATTTGAACATATGTACAATTATGGTGTTAGAAGGCCCAGATGGGCATAAATTCAATGTACAATTATGGTCTTGTATAGATAAACTGGAAGTGGAATTTCAGCAAGGCTAGGAAAACTTTGTCCATCATTATGAACTGAAGATGGAAATTTAATAGTGTTCAAATATTTGAACACTAGAAAATTCCCCATCATTAGTTCATAATGATGCACAAACCTTTTCAACCTTGCTAAAATTCTAGTTCCAGTTCATCTACACAAGACCATAATTGTACATTAAATTTATGCCCATCTAGGCCTTCTAACACCATATATTCTATGCAGCTGCACGTACATTCTCGATTTAGAGTGGGAAAATCTTATTTTGGATGTGAGGGAGAGAAACCAAACACATAAAGAACATGCACATAAACATGACAGCTGGGAAACATAAATTTAGATATCACAACAGCTGAGAAACATAAATGTAGATATCATGGTCACAATTTTTTGGAGACACAACATAAATGAGTGGTATACCTAGATGATACAACGCAACCACTACTCCTCCGGTTCCAAATTGACACTGCGGGATCCAAAAACCATATATAACGAATAAATTTTTAGAGAAGAGGAGGGCCATAATGACCAAAATAATATAGGGTCCCTATATTATTTCAGTCATAAAGGCCCTCCTCGGCTCTCTAAATTTATTCCTTTATGGTTTTTGGATCCTACAGTGTCAACTTGGAATTGGAGGAGTAGTGGTTGTGTTGCATCATCTAGGTATACCACTCTATTATGTCGCATCTCCAAAAAATTGTGACCATGATGCCTACATTTATGTTTCTCAATTGTTGTGTCCCAAGACCCCTTATGAACCTTTATGATCCTTTACGATCCTAAGAATACATCTTAGAGGTCTTAAAGTGTTGTAAACGGTCATAAGAGGCTCCTAGGAGGGGCCAGATGAGCTGCCACCTTCACGTGGTTGTCCCTGTTAAGTAGAGAATGTTAACCTATTCTCAAAACAAAGAGAAGCTCAATATTTTAAGGTCTCACTCCATGCATGACAATTTGTTTTTTAAACATAGCATACCGTCACAATTGCGATGGTATTCAGAGAACGACCGACTCCAGAACACTACATGCAATGTCCAGATGTCAGAATAATCCAATAGTTGGATGTCGCATGTACAACATATCCGTCGCCTACCCATCATAATGGTGACACCCATAATGTGTAACGATGACATAGTAACCATAATAGCCGGTGCATATTGCGGCAGTCATGACCGTCGCAATAAAGATGAACATAGCACCTGTTAATGATTCTGACACCAAAAATGCAACACCGGTCTATGTCGCTTTCCTGATGGGGTAGTGTCAGAATTGCAATGCATATCCATCGAAAAGAGGTCTCAAATGTACTAGTTCTCTCACTCGATGATCTATTGAACATACTCACAACTTGCCTTGATTCATCGATCTCTCCACCAACGGAATGCCTCAAGGAATGCAACCCATTCCAAGCTTCACAACTAGAAATATTTCCTCTATGATACATCCTCACACAAAACCTCTATAGACTCAGGTCAGATCCTCATTCTTCCATACCAAAAGAAGCCATTTAGGAATTCACAAGATCAATAACAATGATCTACCATTGCAGGAAGGAATCACACTCTGATACCACTTGGCGCAGTCATGGATGGAGTTTACCCAATGAAGATCGTCAAACTATGTAGAAAGAGTCAAGATAGTGGAAACAATCAACTAGAGATCATCAATAACTCAAAAATGAACAATAAACATTCCCATTCAGGCCTTCAGATTATCTTAGAAAGAAGAGTTTACATAATATCTTCCCAACAACATGCCAACTTACACTTAAGGCAGACATGCCTGATTACATATAGAAATCTAGACCCATCCTAGATGCTAACCTCTAAAATTATTTCTATTGAGAGCTACCACCTTCCTTCTTAACTAAGAAAAAAAGACAACATATATACAAGATCGCAAGCTACAAGTCAGCCAAAAAAGATCACATTCTCCAAGGCAGGAAAATATAGATTTAGTGGAAATAGTAGAAGGAGATATGTGGGTAACATTAGGAGCATTATGTGAAATGGAAGGAACATTAGAATAAGAAAAAGAAGCACTATTGCAAGTGGGCATGGATGAAGGTAAGGAAACACATGGCATACTAGAAGGAAGAATACTAGTATTAGGAATGAGAACTTGTATAGGATTAGAAGGTTGAAAGGAAGTGGTTATGATAGGTGCAGTGTAGGTAGAAACACTGGGTATTGAGGTAGGAATGAGATTAGAAGGCTCAACACTAGTAGGAGGTTGAGTGTAACCAAGTTCTTGAGAACAACATTGAAGCGGCTTGACATTAGTATGAACAAGTTGAGAAAGAGTGCATAAGAAATCTATTCCATGTTCATCATTATGAATTATATTTTTCAAACCACCAACTATAGACATAGCCTCAGGGTTGGGACTATCTTGACCTAACCATGGTTCAAATTTTTCAAAGTCATGAGAAATATTTCTGGTTTGACTATGGGAAACTCTTAGGCTCTCATCCTCATCATGAGAAGAATTGGAAGAGTTGTTTTCAAGAGGTGGAGGGAGATCATTATTATCAATATTGTTCTCCTCAAGATTCCTAGGATGGAAAAGAGGAACTGCAATCAAAGGAAACCACAAGTATACAACTTCTCCTAACAAGAATGCTATAGGTAGGACTCAATGTAATAACACTCATGCACAAAATGAAAATAAGATAGATCTAAAGCAATGCACAAATGAGATCTAATACTTAAGCGAAGCTATTCAAATTGTTAAGCATGAAAGTAAAGTAGATCTAACACAAATTTAAATATCTAAATGAATAAATTGAAGTAACAGATCTCTAGATATAAAAAATACATAGAGAATAGATCTAAATACCAAAATCAAAGGAGTGTAAAAGATATCTAAATGCATATAATGTAAAATGCAATGAATACAAAATAGATCTAGACACCAAATCAGAATGGAAATGTTGAGTCAGGTTCAACAAAATGTATAGGAGAAAATGGGGATCACCTAATAGGATCTAATATCTCCCCAATTTCACAAGGTACATTAGAATATGAAGCCATCTCAAGTTAAATCAGATAAACACCACAAGAAAGGATATAATGATGCCAATTCTAAATTCGTGTCTTTTGGGATTCTATTCTTTTTGTTGCTTGGAAATTCAGGAGGATGAAAAATTGAGTTATCTAAATCTCCAAATGCTAAAGAGGAAATGTAAATTAAAATGTGATAAAGATAAGTGTAGCTTGAAGAGATGATGGAGATTCTATTCTGTTTCAATTTTTATGACTGTTAGAATCTCAAAAACAATTGTACTTCTAGATCTGGCTCCTGAAAAATGTCTGTTATCTGTCCTAAAAATCTAATCCTATTTATAAGAGTGCATAACATTTGGAACATTCTGTACCTGGATGAAATTTTTTTGGAACATTCTGTACCCAATGATTCTATCCCAGATTTGGCAGAGACATATGTTAGGATCTACGAAGTCCAGATCTGCAATTACAACTTCCTGGCTTGCACCTTCACACTAAAAAATAGGGAAATAGGTTGGATAAAGGGGTTTTCCTTGGTCAAACCCCTATTTAGGAATCAACCTTCAAAAATGAAATGTAAAGCATAAAGTAAACACAAAGGCTCAGTATCGTGTTAATGTTCTTACCCTCATGGACAAATGTTTCTATCGCTCAAATCCATGAAATATGATTATTTTTTCTTGCTTGAATGTAGATGTTTTTCTTGTAAGAGAGATGTATGATCAAGGATGCCTTCATATGTAAATGGATCTATCAATACCACCCCTAGATCTTAATTTTTCTTGAAATGATTGATCACACTTTCAAGGAGAGAGAAAATAATGATGGAGAAAGAGAGATCTTATTTGATTGTTTGAGATCTCCACTAAAATACCACCATGGGATAGAAAATATTTCTCCAAATTTAAAAATATTGTCTTGATGAGATGGAAGAAGAATTCCTTGGCTTGAGATCTTGAAGCCACCTAGCTTTCTTGAATGATCTTGAAAATATCAAAATGAATGCTTGCACTTGATATCTTGGTAGTACATATGATATGAAAAATGAGGAGAGATATAGGGTTTATAGACTTTACCCCTCATTTTAGGATCTAAAACAAAGCTAGGCTGACCACCGAAGAAGAATTAAATGAAAAACCCTCATATCACGCTCTAGGCCCAATCTGGAAAACATACTTGGGTGAAAAATGTTTGAAATGTTGTGCACCCTAGGATTTTATCCCAAAATTTTCCAAGGAAATAGAGATGAGGAATATAGGCCCTAATTTGAAATTCAGGATGTTGGGATCAAGAAAAATAGGAAGAAAGACCTCAAAATCATAAAAGAGGGGTTATAGGTTCTAATTAGAGCCACCAATAATGGGTGCTAACTTTTTATGATTGTACGATATTAATGAAATCATCATGATCATAGATGGTATCTTCCTCATCAGTTTGTGTTTCATTAGAAGATTCCCCTACCTCACTTTAGTTGGCCTTAGTAGTTAAGGTCTTATCTTTCTACATATCATAACCTAAGTGAGGAACTTTACGTGCACCATCTGGTTTTATTGGTTCAAGTATGCCTTTCTTTTGTAAACCAAGGGGACTATGACCATCATACCCATATCTTTCCATTATCTTAAGTCCTCCATATTTCTTAGCAGGTATCTTGACTTCAATTTTTATATCTTTTTATTTCTCTATATCTTCATTTGTGTACAACCAGTTACAAAGATCTTCTTCTTCAATTTCATCATACTTGAGGTTCCCCATTTTCTATTTTTTTTTGGTTTTTAAACTATATTTGTGGTATCTACTGTAGTTTCAGTCATTTGTAGTTTTCCATAGACTTTGGGAGGCAATTCCAATGCAAAGAGCACAATTCAGGGTATATTCTCCCACTCCTTGTTCTTTTACTTATATTTTGAGCTCAACTTCATTGGATTTTGAAGTGGATTCTTTTATGGACTCAGGATCAACATATGCTTGAGAGGGTGGTGCTTTACGATTGCTAGGAATGGTGGATTCAACCTTAGGTCTAAAATTATTGCAATATATAAAAGGATTTGGATCTCTGGGTATGATAATCTCAATGTCATTATGAGGGAATTTAATGCATTAATGATATACATAGAGGGTACAAATTGAATTTCATGAATCCATGGTCTTCCAAGGAGAATGTTATAGGTTAAGGGGAGATCAAGAACTTGGAAAGCCACATCCTTCACCACATGTCCCACTTTGATAGGAAATATAACTGATCCTTTATATGAGCATTCCTCTTCATCACATGCCTTTACGGTAATCTTTTTCTTTGGATCAACTGCACTCTCAGATTACCCTAGATCTTTGAGCAACTTTAAAGTACAAATATTGAGACCTTCTCCTCCATCTATAATAACTCGCTTGATAATAACTATATATGGATAAAGACTTCAAAGTGTGAAGGTGCATTAATGCTAATGAAGACCTAAGTGATGATGATTCAGATGATAGTGATGAAAAAGAAGTTGTGTATGTTTCTATTAAAGACAATTTTGATGAAGAAAATAAAGAAGAACCAAGAGCGCTAATATCACAAGTAAGAATGAAACATAGATTATAGATAGTGATTGCTCACATCACATGACTGGTGACACACTTAATTTTATATCCTTGGAGATGCATGATGGAGGATTTGTTAGATTTGGTAATGATGCTTCATACCCTGTGAAAGGAAAAGGTTCTATAATTCTACTAAAAAAAACAAGATGTGATGATGTTTATTGGGTTGAAGGCTTAAAGTATAATTTGTTGAGTGTTACACAGTTAAATAAAACAAGTCACTGACTGTAATTTCAACATGGAAAGGTGATTTTTTTTTATAAGAAGGATACTTTGATTGCTACTGGAGAACAATATAAAAGTAATTTATTTTATCTTGATACTTCTATGAAGAGTTGTCTATTTTCTAAAGTTGAAGATGTTTGGCTATGGCAAAAAAGGCTTTGTCATGTTAATTTTGACAACCTGACCAAAGTGAGTAAAAAGAATAGAGTCAAAGGATTACTAAGATTACATAAACCTAATAATGTTATGTACAGAGAATGTCAAATGGGTAAAATGGTCTTAAATCTATATTTTCAAGCAAGTCTAAATATGGAATGGTGTTAAAGCTACATTGGATGATGATGATTCAAAGATTAATGCCAAGGGAGCCAAAGAAAATGGCCCTTTTCTATCCTCTTATGATTCAATTGTACTCACATCTTTCTGACAATGCTCTGGTTTTTAAATGAAATCAATGGAAAGGAAAAAATACATAGTTCTTCATTGAACAATCCAAACATGGACAGTGGTAGTTCTCATTGAAGATACTTCAATATGATAGTTCGGTGACATCTCAAAGTCATAGTGAACAGAAGAGGCCAATAATTTTTAGAGGGCAATGGCAGTCACGGGAAAACAGGTGACGGACATGTTATATCTAAGAGATGACAAATATGCATTTTATAATGAAGATTCCTTTTATAATGAAAGAGTCCCAACTAAAGAGCTTGGATGATCTCTCATACTTTTTAGGAAGTAGGATCTAGTAGGGTAAGTAGCTTGTCAATAATATTGCACAAGATGTCTATTCTTTTGAGATAGAGAGATCATTGTTTCAACAATAAGCAATATCATGTAGGGAATAGAAGATTAGAGGGAGAGTGAACTGTCAAAATGTGAGACCTTTCATAGGAATTTGTATACTATGTGGAACTATATTGTTGATAATGGAGATATATGCTACTAAGAACAAAGGAAATGCATAAATAAGTGAAAGTAAGACAAAAAACTAAGGATAATCTTGATGACAATCATAGTGAAGTTGAGTGATAAGTCATCTAAAGACAGGGTGATGATTGAAGAATTGGTGAGATATCATTATCATATTAAGAATGAGAGGTGCAACATGCCAAGATTGACAAATAGTAGTCTAAGAGATATGATAGTCATGTTGGTCCATAAGAGTTTTTTGAAGAGACAGACCGAAGAATGGGAAAGAGAGCAGAGCTAGAATCACAATGACAATCATATGATTCATGAGAATTATTTGGAACAGTCCAACACCATAGTCATATTCCTCATGACTAGCACAATCATGCCAAGATATATTAAAGTGACCATATAGTATATTCCTATATACCAAGTGTCATTTATGATGCTCCTATAAAGTCTACTTCAAATATCAATAAACATTCTTGGCATGAAGAGACTACATTTTCTAGTAGCCTAAATTCAAAGGAGGCTTCACTACTTGTAAAGCCTAATGACAGTACGGAGATTGTCTATATCTCAAGATTATGTTCAACACAAAGAAGATACATCATCATATGAAGAAGACAAATTGACATAAATTCAATAACTACAATGAAGGAAACCATGGAAAAGACTGAAGCAAAGATAAAAAAAAATGACCAACAAATGAAAGAGATAGTCGAGGGAAGAGAACATTCAAAGCCTTGTTGTACGTAGTCAAAAAACCTAATTCAGTTCAAGCCCATTTAAAAATGTGTCTTATATTTACACGAGGTGGGCAAATATTCAAAATTGTAAAATATGAGTCAATAGATCCAATTTTGCCTAATATATCTACACATTACTACTAAATTTGTATAGAATAATTAGCAATAAAAAGATTCAAAATTTGAATGTCAAAAGTGTAATTGTTTTATCATCATCTGTTTGCTACAGAGATATCTTTCTCAAATAGAGATAGCCAAAGCAGATTGGGGGTAAGATATATTTCTAAAATAAAGGCTTACTATCATAGACATTTAGGTATAATAAATTCTATAGTCATGATTTGGGATTAGAATTATAACTAATACAACATTTCACATCAGGAAAAAAAGTTTAAAATTTTTAGTTTCAAAATTACAAAGAAGAAAAATTCATCATCAAATAAAAAAATTAACATTATTATACAATACTTTTATAGAAGAAATTATCAAGAAAAAATTATTTAGATTTCTATATATGTAAAAAAATTAATATTTCTAATTTCAACTTTCTAACACTATAATTAATTTTTCTAGGTTAGTTGGGCTTATGTATATGCATTTTATTAGATTGATGAAAACTATATCAAAAGATGTCTCATTTTATATATTTACCGGTCACAATTTAGATGTTAGCATCTAGGGATTCCAAGTTTAAATTTCAGCATGAAAAAGTATTATGTTATCATTTGATATCACATCATATGTTCACAAACACTCTCGCTTTCACATTTCTAAATAAAAATGAGTACAACTTTTATATTTTTCAAATCTTTCCTTTCTTTATAGAAATATATGAGCTTTCTATTGCATGTAGGTCCTCCCCAAATGCATGTGTAATGAATGATTTTGCCACTAAGTACAAGAAGTCTTTAGATACACCAAGAAAGCATCATAAGAAAAAATAGATTCCTGTACACAAAGTTATATATTAATAGCAAGTAGAAGATTATATCAATCAATTTAAAAGAACATCAAATAATCTACAATTGATAGAATAGCCTATGCAAATTTAGCTAAAAATGTACTGATTTTCATTTGAATTTTAGTATTTCAATATTTAGAATTATGATATACTTTGAAGGACAAAACAAAACTCACATTTCAATGACTTGTACATGTATCCCTTCATAGTGTCAAATTCTTCATCCATGGAAATAAAAACTTTCGAATTGCATCAACTTTGTTGAAGTATTTCCTTCTCCAACTGATTTTTATCAGGATCAATGATATTATGACCCCAAAAGCTATTCCATGGGACAATCCCAATGCTATCCCATACCATGGATATATAGTTCTTCTCTTTATTTTATTTATGTAAATTGGAGGAGGAGAAGGAACAAATTGTGGCCAAGAACAATTTTTGGGTAGGGGACACCCCCATAAATTAGGATTCCCTGAATATGAGGATTCTTCAAAGCTAGTCATATGTCGTCCTTGTGGTATTCTTCTTGAGAGATCATTATTTGATAGATTCAGTGAACCTAAATAGCTTAGAGATTCAATCTCTACAGGGACTTGTCCTGAAAAATGATTTCTTGAAAGGTCTAATGATTCCAATTGATGCATTTCTACAAAACTTTTTGGAATGCTCCCATTCAAATTGTTCATTGAAAGGTTTAAAAGCCTTAGCCCCTTCAAATTCCCAAAATTAGAAGGAAGTTTTCCCTCCAATTCATTGTTTGAGAGATCTATGGATGTGAGAGTGGAAATAATATACTGGTAATGTTGATATGTACCTTTTACAATCATATCCAATCCATCTCGATATAATGGCCCAAATAAAAGAGTGGACAATACAAAACCATTTTGACTCTCATTTGCCATTGCATGCAGAAATACAATTGTTTGTGGAATTGAGCCTGATAGATGATTGGAAGAAAGGAGCAAGATCTGGAGGTTCTTTAGTTGGCCTATCTCAAAAGGAATACTGCCTGTAAATCTGTTCTCCTTCATCACTAGCACTCTTAAGTCTGAAAGATTTCCAATTAATGCTGGTATTTCACCTCCCAGTAAGTTGTTCCCAATGTCAAGAACCTGCAGCTTTGAACAACTTGCTATTGAAGGAGGGAATGATCCTTGTAGTTTATTATTGTGAACAACTAATGAATATAAATCACTTAGCTTACTAAACTCATGTGGTAAGCTTCCCTCCAAACTATTATTTCCCAAATTTAGGACAACTAGAGAAGAGTAATTGGAAAAACTGACAGGGATCACTCCTGTTATCTTGTTGTTTCCCAAATTTAGGACAACTAGAAAAGAGCAATTGGACAAACTGACAGGGATCACTCCTGTTATGTTGTTGTTTGCAAGATTTAAGATTTGCAGTTCAGATAACTTGCCCAGGTTTGGAGGAATATTGCAACTGAACAAATTGTCATTGAGTAGCAATATTTGTAAAGAAGAAGACCACGTTGATGGTATACATCCACTCAATCCATTTCTAGACACATCTAGCACTTGAAGTTGCATCCATGCTAAAGTATTTGAAGACAGACTTCCATCTAAATGATTTCCTGAAAGATTTAGACGATTCAACAGAGGACTGGTTTCCCATAGCCAAGAGGGAATTACGCCCACAAGACTGGCGTTTGTTATTTCCAACTGATGAAGTGAGAACTGCGTTGAAACCCAAGATGGAATTTGGCCGTCAATCCTACATGACACTAGAGATAGAGAAGATAAATGAAAGGATGGAATCCACGTTTTGCTAATATTGAACACACAATCGGATAAACTCAAAGAATTTAGTCTTGTAAACTTGTAAAAGAAAGTTTTTGAAATGGACTGGTAATGGTTTAGTGACAGCCATAGCCTAACTAAAGAAGATGGAAGTGACGAAGAAGAAACGGTTTCGTTGAAACGATTGCCATCAGCATACAAGAGAACGAGTGAGGAAAGCTGAGAAAATGAAGGGGGAATGGTCCCGCTCAGTTGGTTATTGCTTATATCCAAGCTCTGAAGTAAAGAGATATAGCCTAAAGAATCTGGAATGATACCGCTCAGCTGATTGTCAGTAAGATATAAATACTTCAACGAAGAGAGACTTCCAAGAGAAGCCGGTATGCTTCCACTAAGTCGGTTGCTATAAAGGTAAAGTGAAGTTACGGAAGAAAGATTTGCAAGGCAGGAAGGTATGCTTCCATTCAATTCATTGTCTGAGAGATGAAGAAGTCTAAGACGGGTGAGCAAACAAATGGAGGGAGGAATCATCCCAGTTAAGGCATTATAAGCTAAAACTAGAGATTGCATAAAAGATAGATTTCCCAAGCAGGAAGGAATGGTAGTACCTGGTGTCTCTATTCCAATCATAGTGAGTGATGTGAGAAAACGAAGCTGGCAGAGGCTCTCAGATATCAAACCGTGAGCGAAGAGAGCAGGATATACTTCAACAGAGACAACATGGTCGGTGTGATTGTCGCAGGATATACCATACCAGTGGGTGCAGCAGTCTGTTCCATTCACCCACGAAACAAGAGTATAGCTGTTGGTGACATTCAAGGCCGCCTTGAAGCGGAGCAGAGCTTGGGATTCGTGGGAAGGACATCTGATGGGCATTAATTGATGGGGATAAGAAGGGCATAAGAAGAGAAGACTGAAATGAAAAGAGTAGGGAGGAAGGCCATTTGGGAACAAGTGCAACGCTCCCATGGGCAGCCTATTCTTCTTATCCTGCGCGCCACTCAACAGGTCAATGAGAGGTCATGGAAAGCACGTGGAAGGAGACTTCACACGACACAATCAAACCTCAAAACTTGTTTTTCCAATAAACACACCACTTCTTCAAAGATTTTTAGAATCAAATGCAACCGTATTCTTTTTCACCATGACTTAAAAAAAAAATTATCTTTTCCACTTCGTTGTCAAGACTGTAAATATCTGATGAATTTATCTTTAATGTCTCCTTTATATAAAGGTAAATGGCAGAGAAACGTTTCTTGTGAAGTTTCCACCAAATATCACACTCTTCTGTGTTGACGTTCAGTAAAGTAGCATAACTATACTAAGCAGGTGATGAATTGGTAGCTTTAATTTCAAAGGTGGCCATGTCAACTGTCATTACTTTCAGTTTTCTACAAAACTTGAGATAAGATCAGCCTTTATTGGAAAGGCCGTTAATATCTGACAAGTTTCTCTTGAATTTCACTGAACCTCCCGTACTTTCCAGCCTTCGGTTTTTCTTCGGTCAATTTTCCACTAACATTGTGATAAAATCACTCTTTTTTCTGACATATTTCTCTTCAATTTCGTTTATCAAAAGGTCAAGGTGAACGACAGATACCTACATAACTTTTCTTCTGTTTAATTTTCTTACAAAGTACGAGACTGTTGGTTTTGGACATTGACGTTGATTTTTCTTTCATTTCGGACATTGTACGAAATATATCAATTTTTTTTGGTGTGATTTACGAAGTTCTTTGCCTTGCACTTGATGTTAGTAATCACACTGATAAAAGGTGCAAGGGTTTAGTCGATAGGTAAATAGAAGGAATATATAAACTAATTTTAAGATTGTGTAATCAGTTATATGAAAATATAGATCTTTACACATGTATCATTGTATACTATAATTTAGTATATTTTTATGTTTGTTTTTTTCATTGTTTTCATAGTTTTTGATTCTTTTAAATTATTATCATCCACTTTCGATCAACCAAGGTTATATAAGTATGTGTTGAGATCTATAATTTCAAGGAGACAAATTATGGAAGCAATGCTCTACACCCGAACAAGTTGGAAATCTCAACATCTTGAAATTATTTCTTACATATCAAAGTTAATATTCTGTATGATTTGAACCCAAATGAGTACCATGGGACCTGGGTAATATCTGGCTCGAGAAATTTTATGTACATGTGAACTTGAGCCTTGTGAAAAAAGAGGACCATCAACTAATAGTTGATATCAAATGTATGTGCTACTGAATACTAAAAACCCAATTTTTTCAATTAATAGGAAGAACAATTAAACAAATAAATGAAATGCTTATTGCCACAATGTTGAGCATTGAACATGTGCCTATGAACCAGATTAGTTCCTTGTATTGCATTTATCATGCAAAATTGGGTTCACTTTTGTCTTACAAAAACCATAGATTGGCAATGCTATCTTCTCTCATGAATTGCACTATAATTGAGAAGCTTGTTTATACCTTGCAACAAGCTTGTAGTGTCAATCCTAGAAAATATGGATAAGCTGACCAAATTGCAAATGATGTCTATGATAGTGAATCAAGTGGATGATCTGGCATCATAAAATCTAGAGGAAATTATTTTGCAATTCTTTTTTGTATCACATCATGTAATTAGTTAGTGCAATGATACCACAAGAGTTAGGGATGGTGATTTATCTACAAGTAGTTGAGCTAGGTATGCAAAAGTTTTGTAAAAATAATTAAATACTATTAAATAATAATATACAATTGAACTAAGATAAATAATATAACATGTTTGAAAATCAATTATGTATTTACCGTCATTAGGTAAAGAAAAACTAGACATTAAATAAAGTCATTAGAATTATATATTTTGTGTGGGGATAGAAAGAAAAGAGTTGTCATAATTATCTCTATGCCCACTATGACTCAACATTTGCAAGGTTCGTAATCTTTATGGGGCCACCTCTTTTGTCTTTAATTCTCTCGAAGGTAATAAATGGTACAAAGATTAAATAATTTTATTTACAATTAGAAATCTATCAGATATTTTGAAGATATTATCATAAGGATAAGTTTTGATTTCAATACTGAAGCACAAATCTATTTGTCTCAAAAGAATTATTGAAATTTAAACTTATCTTTAATGTGTACAAATTAAAATAAAATATATGTATCTATGTAGAAATATTTATCTATGCAGTGCAGCTTTGTTGTCAATTCAAAAGTTTGAGAGTTGAGTTTTTGTATGGGCTAAAAATGTATTTGTGAATTTTTACAAGTCATACCAATCATAACATGGAGTACAATTCAAACATATAAGATTGACATGCACACAATCAACATCAACACATTAGTAAAGGTCGCAATAGTTTTACCTGACATTCACAATTTTGGCAATATAATTATTATTATATTAGTCAAAATAAATCAATATTTTGATAGATTTTTTTTGTTAAATTATATTGTTGTGCAGACATTTTTTTGTTTATTCTATTTATTTTTTAAATGTATTTTATGTTTTATATTATTTATTTTTATTTATGTATATATGTATATTTAATCATCATAATATTATTTGGATTTTATATAAATACATATGAAAGAAATGAAAATGATGACATAGATCTATCCATTTAGATTAACATTATAAGACAAATATAAAACATATAAATATAAAATAAATATTTTTAATATTTGTATTTGCAATCTACATTTATCTTTGATATGCTTAGTCAATGCTTGCATAAAAAATAACTCGCTAAAAAATTAGATAGACAACTTAAATTAATTCGAGTAAAATCACATAATCTTATGCCTATAAATGTTGACCATAATAGTCTACACAATCTTGCCATCTATAACTATGACTAATATATAATCTATAAGACAAACATAAAAAATCATATTCAACACAATAGATATGAAAAATTATAAAAATGAATAAATATATAGATATGAAAAATTATATTAAAATATAAACATACTTATATAGTAGCAATTTTTTCACTAATTACATTTCTAATCTACATTTATCTTTGATATATACTTAAATTAGAAAAAGAAATTCATTGTAAAATTAAATAGTAAATAGCGAGCTTGAAAATCACTTGATTTCTTTGAAATATATTGGTTGGATGCGTCAATGAAGGGGAAATGCCTGACATTTTTGACGATTTGTAAGAAAATTTGCCTTCGGGTAGTGATCTTCATATAATTTACTTTTTGCTGCTTATCAAACCTATACATTACAATTTTGACTCATTTTCTTAATAGTTGTTCCTATTTTTGTACTCTAATTTTGACTCATTTTCTAGTAGATTTTTTGGGCATTTTCTTTGCGCATTTATATTTATTTTGTCTATTATTGATGATGATCCCGAGATAGTAAGAAATACATAAAATGCAATGAAAGGTTTAATTATTTAACTCAAACTTACAACAAAACTAAATTTGCAACTTACCATGTTGATACTTTGTAATGAGCTAAGTTTTTAAAACTTATATCAATATATATATAAGATTATCTACATAAATTAGGGTGTACTTATTTAATAGTAACTATTAAATAATAGATGAATAAAATTTCATATATTTAATATTTAGTGAGATATAGTTTTTGTAGCAGTTTTTCTTCAAAGAAAAAGTTATGAAGTAGTAACTAATATTGATACTTTGCCTATTATTGATGTTTGTCAACCATTATATCTTTACTAAGACATTTTTTATTAGGGCTTTGAATGCTGTGAATGCTCAAGAGGTTCCTCTGAAGGTTTTAATTCACTTGAAACCATATTAAAGAACTGTTTAAGTTAAAATTTTTCCATGCTTAAGACTGGCAAAGCCATTTTGGAAGACGTAGACTAAATAATATGACATTGGCCACACTCCAATTACAATCATTAAAAGGAATTCTGTTAGATAGTAAAGTTGTATGTGCCCTATTAGACTTTTATACAAATCGTGGAAGCATAGAAAAGGCAAGTGAACTGTTCAAAAGAATGCCTCAAAGAGATGTGCATATGAGGACGACAATGATATGCACAAAGTGTATTTATTCATAAGGCTTTACAAACTTTCAAGAAAATGCACATGGCGGGTGTAAAGCCCAATTCCACAACCTTTGTGAGCATCTTCTCTACCTGTGCAAAATTGGGGCACTTGGAACAAGGTATGAACATCCATGAAAGCATAAAGGATAGGGAACTTTTCTCAGATGTCATAGTTGTGCCTTCCTTGATGTATGCAAAAAGTGGAAACATAGATAAGGTGTCGGAACTCTTTGACTTAATACCTCAAAAAGATGTTATCTTACAGAATGTATAGATCGCAGGATATGCACAAAAAGGATTTTTTCATAAGGCTTTACAAACTTTTGTCATTCAGGACAGATGAAGAATTGATCTCACACGGAAACACTACAAAAAATAGAAGCCTATTAAGAGTATGTATAGAATGGTGAGTGGGTTGTGCAGGTGAGGATTGTAATAATGGATTTCTAGAAAGAGTAATCTTGATTCAGTTTGTTTCATCTATAAATGTTTGCAAAGTTAAACATAACTGAATCCAGAAGTGCAATAAAACCACTTTAGCTCAAAAATTGCAATGGCTATGGTAGGGCATTTGGAGATCTAAAAATTTATAGCCGTTGGAGGTAATTATACTCGAGTCTCTCTCTAGAAATCTCAGCAGACAGTGAAAATAAATGGCGAGTTAAGTGTACTCATATACATCCCTTTCTACTCATCATTTTTATTAGTTTAACATGGTAATCTGTGTTCACCCCCTAAGGCTTTAGCTTTTCCCTAAATAAATTTCATACCTTCTCATGATTATGAGTGTATTGTCATTTATTAAGCTTGAATATTTAAAATAGAGATCTATAAATAAAATTCTCCATTATAAGACAGTAATATCTACTCACACTCAATTTACTCTGTAAATCTAGAGTGTGCTTATTTTAGCAAAGCTTGATGAGATAGAAAGGGGTAATCTAGTTTATCCATTTATGCCATGGCTAAAGCTTGACTTTGATTTGGAACTCAGACCTCTTCTGATGTGAAATTGTTCTTGATGGGCCTAGGTGAGGAGGAGTATGAAGGAAATCTGGTTTATCTCTATTTTTAGATCCTCAAAAGATTGAATAAGTTTCAAGGAAATTTTTTTAACTACAGGTCATTGGATAAACCAACCAAAATATGGGTAACTACTTCTCATAACTTTGATCACTATTTAAAATGCATAGAAATCATGTATGGTGAGCATATGAATTTCCTCAATATTGAGGAATGCCTGGTGATTCTGTTTGTTTCTTCTAAAATGTTGGCTGATGAGAGCATCAACAAATGCATGCAATATTTGGAAGTAGTTTGTTGGAATGCTGATGAGGAGTCCCAGATTCAGAAATTGATTTCTTTTGAGAGTTTGAAACTAAAAATATTACCAAATTTGGGTGCCAGGCTCAATCGGGATGATGACAATGGCCATATAATTTTTGTGGAGAAGACTAGCCAAGGAATGGTGTTTCTTAGTGCTTTTCCAACAAAAGGTTTACCCAAAAGACAAAACAATATGGAGAAAGATTTAATAAGGATATTAGATGAAAATACATCTAGAGATGTCATGGACGTATGTGGGCATGTGCTTTTACAAAGGTTTAAAGCATCCATTGATTCTCATAATTTCTTAATCATTAATAGGTATTTAAACCTTATTCTCAACTGTAATTGGAAGAATACTGGAGGCAGCACATAAGGCATTCTATGAAGATGCCAAATTTATTAAGCTTGTAATGGAGAACTATAATGTCGAATGAATTCCTTGATGACATTAAGTTTTTCCATCAGTATACTTAAAGAGAAAAAAATGATAAAGGTCATCAGTATAAGCATAATCGACGGACAACAAGGATACCCGACGAGATGAAAATGCCTATTGTAAAAATGATAAGTATAGACTTGCCCGATAAACATTGACAAGAGTCAAACTGATGACAAGCATTACCGACGATACAGTTTTGAGAACATCACCGACAAAGTAGAAAAAGAATACCCAATGAATAGTTCAATTAAAGGACACCAACAGAGTACAAAACCGACAGAACTGACAGAACAACTTGACCATCAGAACCGACAGCCACTTATAGAACCCGCAAAAAGTGGATCTGACTTTACACGTTAGATAAAACAATGTAATTCTATTTATAGAGATTTTATTTATTTTTAATCTTTACTTGAGGGTCAAGCAAGCAAATTGTGAATGTTTTAAAGCATCCTAATGGATCTAAAACATATCTAACTAAAGATCAAGGTCAAGTTGTAAACCTTGGATCTAGAGTTAAATTGTAAAAGCATGAATCAAGAATAGAACTAGAAACTAGTATAAATAGATGTTCAATCATTTATAATGCAAGGAGACTTGTAATCATTTGAAAAATGATAGTAGCCATGGAGAGCATCTAAGTAGAAGAAGAGAATTCATGCAAAGTATAGAAACAGATCAAAGCAGTTATCAAGAACATAGAAAAGGCTACCGACGAGCAGAGAGAAGGTATCACTCAATCACTCAAGGTGATTACATTTACATTGTAAGCTATACAAGATCTGTTATCAGCAATTAGAGATTGCATTCACTATCAGTTCAACCTTTATATTGTTGTTGCATTCTAACAAGTGCATCACAAAAAAAAATCCTTTTGTAGAAGGTGGACTTAACCGTTCTTTGATAAATCTCTTAACAGAGTGCACACCTAACGGTGTTGCTAAAGCCTCAAATGAAGTAGATCCTAATAGGTCTCCACTCTAATACTCTTAATAGGGTAGATCATCAGAAGTGATCAATTCTAAGCCTTTACCAGCTCCCTTCTTATTTGTAGATAGTGAAGTTTTGTGGGTAGACATCCCCACCATAGTTTTTACTTCCTAACAAGAGTTTTCTGTGATATCATATCATGTGTTATGTGTTATTTGTTTTCATGAATGTTTCTTGAATGTTTACACATGTAAAGAAATTATATTATGATTTCACATACATATAGAAAGATGAACAAATAGATAGGAATATACAAATCTGATGACTCAAAGGTTAATGGGCTAATCACATAAAAACATTTTAGAGGTACTGATTCACCCCTCCCCTCTCAATACATCATTCCAATAATTCCAAAAATTGGTATTAGAGCTAAGTCTGTTTCTTGAAAATCTTAAAGAGTTAAGAGAAAATATCAACACAAAGGAAAAGTACAGACTAGACAAGACTATTGAGAATGAGCAATTGCAAATTCAGATTTACTATGAGTAGTATAAAGAGACGAGAGTAAGCATGAGAAAGTTGCTTGATCAAAGAAAGATCATGGAAACTAAGCTTAATGAAAAATATTATAAAGAAGAGGAGATTCCAGACTACTTCAACTATGCTGAATCATCAACAAGCAAAGCTTTAGACTCATCAGTAGAAGAGATCACAAGTCTACAAGAAGTAAATATACATCTTATGGAGCAAATCAAGATGCCACAAATCGGTCAAGAGACTTAGATGGTAAAAATGATCGATGTCATGAATGATTCAAGAAAAGTTGAATTAGAGAGAACATTGGCTATTGATGATAGGAGGAAAATCACTGAGAAGCTACAGGAAAAAGAATCAGAGATTCAAAGAATTACTGATCATCACCATGAGATTACCAATCAGATTATTCTTATGAGTCAAGAGGCAAACAAATTAAATACTGAACTCATTGAAAGAATACAGATCATCGGTGAGCTAAGGGAAGAGAATGAGAAACTAAAGCATGAAGTCAAGATTTAGAATCAGCACAATGAATTGATCAAGAAAGCTGAAGATAGCAATAAAATAATGGATAATTTCCTTGACGGTCAAAGAAGAGTCAACAACTACACAGGAATAAGGTACGCTGACAATGGAGAATCATCAAATCAATCAGATCAAAGGAATGTTTATGCAACTCCAAGGACCAAGAAGCTGTCATGCAATCACTGTGGAAAACCAGGCCACACCTCAAACATTTGCAGAAACAAAATGAAAGGTATTCCTCAATCACAATCTACTTTCATTGGTAACTGTTATAAATGTCACATCAGAAAGTGCCAATTCTGGTTGAATATGACAGTTCTGAAGACCATGACGTGCCTATATCTCTGAAGCTTGAAGTTGTGATGGACTATGGTCAAGACACTCAGAAGGATGCAACAGAGGTGGAGAATATTTTCCCTGCCAAGGAGAATATATCCCCTAACAAGGAGTCAAATTTACCAGAGAGGGACACAGACAATGCCCCTAGTAATTCTCAGAATATCCCTTTCATCAAAACGGTGGACTTGCAAGAAAGGAATGTTCAATTACTGAGGGATGATATGGATGATAAGATCGATCCCCCCTTTGGGGTTCTCCAAATGGCTAAAGCTGCTTCCATGTACTCCTTTCGGTTAATGAAATGGGTGTTCCAGGAGATCAAGAATTTAAACCTTAAGTACCGTGCAATTGTTGCTAAGGTGGATTCTCTACAGACCTAGTTGGAGTCTGGCCCTAAAAAAATGGTGGACAAGGAGTCTAGCCCTAATTCTATGGTGGACAAGGTTACTAATGATGAGGACAAAAATGTGCAGTAGTTACAATCTAGAATGGAAACCATGGAGAATACCATGAAAAAATACATGCAAGACTACAACAAATTCATGGGTTTGGCCATGGATTATTTTCTGACCATTAAGGCTGAGCTGGATACTGGATCCCGCAGTAAAAAAATAGAGGATATAATAGAGAACCTTGAAGATGAAGGCCCTGGAAAACGCACCAGATCAGCAAGAAAGAAGAAAATTAATGAAAGGATCCAGGAACTCTCAGAATTCAATGCAACGATAAAGAAGATATCTGAAGTGAAGTAGGTTGCAGACGAGGCTTGTATGGAGCTTGTCTAGGGCTTTGGTTTCTGGTTCTGGTGGTTTGTCTCTTTTTTCTGGTCTCTGGCTTTTGGTTTTTTGTTGTTAGTTTTGGTTTTAGCGTACTGGTTTCTAGTCCTGTCTCTTTTTGGAGTGCTTCAATGTTTAATCTTTTACTCTAGCTTGTAAGGGGTTTCAGGTCCCCATTCAAAACCTATTTTTCCTGCCATCAAAAACTGTTATAAATGTCACAAGCAAGGACACAAGGCATATGAATGGAGATCCAAGGTGACAAAACCAAAGAAGGAAACCTACATGGACAAATACTGTCCTACCTGCAAAATGAATGGACATACATATTTGGAATGCTAAAAAAAAAAGAAAGCATGGACACCAAAAGAACCTAATAATGGCTACAAACCAACAAGAGTAGGTAACTCATATGTTTGGGACTATAACACATGTGTAAATTGCACAGCATGTGGAAGGTATGGTCATATATCTGCCAACTGTATGAGAAAATGGACTAGAAAAACAAGAGGATGGGTCAATCCAGGTATGACATGTTTACATTGTCATAAGGTTGGACATGTGGTAAAAGATTACAAAGAATGACTGACAGAAACAAGCACTTATCTCAATGGAAACACCATTGATGACATCAAGAAGATGAGAAACAAGATGTGGGTAAAAGCCACAAACACTGAAGGTGCTAGAACAAGCAATGCAAATGATGATGCCCCATCCAATGGATCTAGTGGCATCACCATCTCCAACTAAGTTGCACAAGTAAGTATGGAACTACATTATGACAAAGTTATAATATGCATCGGTTCCATTTACATATTGATCATATAGAAAAAACTAGCATTATTGAAGATGCACTATATTGTTACTTGTAATATTATTGAAAAACAACCATCGGTAATGTGTACAAATTAGCATCGATGAGCACACATAGAAAAGTTAAACACTACTTACCGAAATGTAACGGTTATCACACAAAAGAAAAGTCGCTAAGTGTAAACGATGAACATCGGTAATCCTTGAGCTGACGAAAGTTATCATCGCCATTTTACCGATAATCATCGGTGAAGTCACCAAAGCTGATAGCAATCCTAACACTTTGCGCCTACACCGAAGATATTACTTATGTCTCAACCGAAAAACTCAGTCTTTGTATACCAATGAGTTGTTGGGCATTAATGACAACTTAGGGCACAAAAGTTATAAAAGCGCGACGAAAGAATTCATTTCGCACCAGTGATCTTTTAGCAACTAAGCAGAGCTACGTAGAGTGATTGAAGAACAAACTAAAGTGTGACCTCAACAAGATTCTAACTCAACTCAAAGGATTCACAAGCGATCAAGGAGATTCAATAAGTACTTGTATTTGCTGACCGTACTGTTTAAATTATGAAAGCCCCTAAATTTCTAAAAATGATGGCATCTACTTCTAGAGTTGAAAAGTTGAAAGAAGATAAGAAGAAAATGATCAAGCTTATCAGTAGAGGCACTTGTGTTCAACATAAATACAAGCTGCACCCATAAATCATATCACAACCTAATGATCCAAAGCATTCTCTAGAATCCCACCTAGGGTTTGGCTGATAGAGGATGTAAGGTCCTATATACATTGCAAGATCTCAGAATTAGGAGATCTGGACTTAGATAATGCCTACAGGGCACTTTGTGATGATGCTAGAAACTTGAAAGAAGAGCACAAGCATCTAGAAGTGAAAGGTCTCACAAATGCATTACACTTTCTTAAAGTTTTTAAGACATAATGGATAAAGATAGTTCTCAGTAGAATGCATAAACATACTTTATGGCTCAATAAGACAAAATGAATAACAAAGGATGTTATTCATGCAGTTACAAGATATCCTACAAATGACAAGCCACAAGCTCACAAGCACCCATCCCTGAAGGAAGTAGAAAAGCTAACTGGTGCAAAATCAGACAAAAGAGCTCTCAAGGTCAACACTATCACCGACGACGAACTTAAGTTTGGTGAATGTGTGGTTGGATACAAGATCTTCCAGGCCAACATAATGAATAGCATAGAAAGCATTGCTATGAGCACAACTTACAAGATCATCAAACAAGGAAAGAAGATGGATCTTGTAGAGATTTTGTTGAATCAACTTGAGGAGAACATGAACACCATAAGATATTCAAAGACAAACACTTGTAAGTTTGGTTCCCTCATTATGTGCATATTCTTTTACTTTGAAGAATACTTTTCTTCCATAGGCAAAGTAGTATGGGATACAAGCAAACCGGTCACCATACAAATATGTGAGCATATAGAATCACTAGGAACAGATTTTGATGACCTGATGAATGAGTACTTCAAAGAATTTAAAGAAAAGATGCAAGCAAGAACTAGGATACCTAAAATTCTGATAGAAGAATACACAGAGGATATATGTTTTATGGTAGATACCGATTTTACCCATATCAAACCAGTAGTACCTAGGAAATCCTGGCTATCACATTTGGAATATTAAATCAAAATAGGACAGGCTACTGAGTGCATCAAGGCACTATTGAATGAACTAGTTGACAAAAAGCAACCAAGATTTGGTACCTATGAAGAAGCCAAACCAAAGATCAAGATAGATCTTAATGTTAAGAAAATCATGAACAAGAAGAACAAAATGGTTAAAAAGTTAACCAAGGATTTTGCAGTCACTAAAGAAGGTGAAGAGGAAATAGAAGGAAAGGAGGAACAAACTGAAGGACAATCACCTATCGGTGAAGAGACAGAAAATAATGAGTCAAAGGGTACACAGTTAGATTCTCCACCTCCTCCTCCACCTAAGAAAGAAAGAACAAAAGCTGCTTCCAGAACAAGAAGCAAAACTACAAAAGAATCAACTCCTTCACCACTTAAGAAAGGTAAAGTGAGAACCTACAAAAGAAAACTGGTCTCACCTGAGGAGATTTAGACCAAAAGGAGGAAATGGGTTAGGACACAAGAGGATCTAGAAGACTCAGCTATGGATGAAGCTGATGTAGAAATACAAAAGGAAAAAGAACCTTGGGTCCCTACAATAATTGATAAAATATGTAATAATATTTCAGAGTCACAATCTATTTCTGATCCTAACATTAGGAAATGGTTAAAGTTTGATCCAGAGGATCAAAATAAGATAGAAGATGCTATTATAGTCAAAATGTGCAAACATCATTATGTTCCACTACAATTCTCAGAATATGATGTTCCTAAGGAACTATCAGCGAGATTGTATGCTAGATGGACATTTGCTCTGCATCAAGAAAAAGAAATAAGAGAAAGAGTACTTGTTACTCTTATGCCTTCAGATTCAAAGAAGGAATAAATAAGTGAGATGATGAAGAAATATGAAAGGTACTTCTCACCAAAAATGAGAGCATATGAATTTCTCAAAGGGAAGCTAATTGATCTTGATCAAGACAACATTAAGAAATGGTGCAAGATACTCAAAAATCCCATTAAGAAAGCTAGCCCAGAGAAGAAAAACATCATCATCAAGGATATAAAAGATGACTCATCTGTGGAATTGGACAAAGAAGTGATCCAGCAGGCCCCAAACATACTGAAGTTATAGATGAAGTATGGCCCGACACTACTCTTGACAACACACAGAATGAGGAAAGCCAAAATCCACCAAGTCCAATTCATATTGACTTGAGTAATGAAGAAGAGGTTACCAAAGAAGATTTGATAATAAAAGGTAACATAACTGATGTTATCAATGATGAATCATGGTTGGATAACATTATCAATGACACTACAGGAAAAGACCCTGAAAAAGAAGTGCAAAAAGATGAAGATATCAATGTTGCATAGGGCAATACCAACAGACAGGATACTACTATTGACACCACAGAAGTCAATACACCAAACAACATGAACGTTTTGATACAAGAAATTGATATTGAATCAAGTTAGGAGATATCATCTAAGAAAGATGATGATATACCCAAGGACACGGGTAATGAACAAAATAAAAATGCATCAGATACTCCAAAAGAGACAGATACAGAGATGAAAGATGCAACTGACACTTAGAAAGAGGTGTCTACAGAAAAGAACAAAGAAGCAAATAATAAAATAGATGAAACATTGAGAAAAGATGAAGAAAAAGAAAAGAGTGAAGAAGTCAAGCAGGATGAAAGCATTAAAGAAAAGGAAGATAAATCTGTTGATACACCCAAGGCCAATGAGGAGACGTCTTCACAAAACCAACCGGTGGACTCAAAACAAAAACAACAAGATGCCTCATCTTCTCGACCCTCACCCACACAATCCATCCAATCTCAAGGTCTACAAATGGTAGTGCACCAATCTGCCAAACAACCAAAGAAGAAGAAGAAAGAAATGAAGAAAGATATCTTGGCAATCACACTTGACGAGGTAATTGAGATACCCAAGTGGGATGTATCCACTTTAGATACTGAAGCACTTCAAAAGTTTAGAGTGATGTGTCAGAGAATTAAAGCAATTCAAGAGAAAATGAAAAAGGCACACAGGGAAGCCCAAGCAATTGATATAGCAAGGGACATTCTACATCAACTTGTTCTAGATATCAAAATTGAAGATAATATATCAGTCATGGAACAAATAGCAGTTCTTATCGACGCCATCACAAATCAAAATGTTGATGCAGAGAAGGCAATGGAAGAACAAGTAGAGATGAAGTATCAACACAAACTAGTTGAGAAAATCAGCCAAGAAGTGGCAAAGAACAAGGTAAAGCTATCTGAACTAGTAAGTGAATTAGAACCTATGATTGCTGAAGTTGTTACCTTAGTTCAGAAATTGTGCACATTAGAAAATTTTGCAAAAGAAAATAGTGATAAGCTGTCACAACTAGATTTAGATCTAATAGCTAGTGCACTAAGTTTAACCTCTGATGCAAACACTATAAAGCTGCATCATAAAAATATCATAGAGGTAAATAGATTGAGACAAGAAATATGGGATGCAGAGACACAATTCATAAATGAGGTTACAGAGCTACAAGCTCATATTTTTCCAAACCTCACCACTCTGCAACAACATATAACAGATGCACGAAATCTAATCACAACCCCAGTAATGTCTGTGGTAGATAGTATATATGACATGCATGTGAGGATATCACTTGAGCATATGGCTCTTGAGAATTTAAAGGAGAAATAGGAGAAAATGGAGGAAATCAAAGCATCACACTCTCACATTTTTGAAAAGTTGTAAGTACCTTTGCCCTCATTATCTAAAAAGGAGGAATGTATACATATGTACAAATATACTTTAAAAAAAAAGGAGGAATGTATACATATATACAAAATACTATATGAGGATATGTATAATGTATGTACAACAAAGATAGTTATGTACATAAACTTACACTTACCGACATATGCATAGGGGGAGTCATTTCATGACTAAGAAAGAAGTATACACAGGTGTACATACTAATACATCAAGTATGTTGCACATATCAGTTTTTGATACTAATGTCAAAGGGGGAGATTGATGACATTAAGTTTTGCCATCAGTATACTTAAAGAGAAAAACATGATAAAGGTCATCGGTATAAGCATAACCGGCGGACAACAAGGATACCTGACGAGATGAAAATGCCTATTGTAAAAATGATAAGTATAGACTTGCCCGACGAACATTGACAAGAGTCAAAGAAATGACAAGCATTACCGACGATACAATTTTGAGAACATCGCCGACGGAGCAGAAAAAGCATACCTGATGAACAGTTCAATTAAGGGACACTGACGAAGTACAAAACTGACAGAACTGCCCAACCATCAGAACCGATAGTAAGTTACAGAACCCGCGAAAAGTGGATCTGACTTTACACGTTAGATAAAACAATGTAATTCTATTTACAGAGTTTTTATTTGTTTTTAATCTTTACTTGAGGGTCAAGCAATAAAATTATGAATGTTTTAAAGCATCCTAACAGATCTAAAACATATCTAACTAAAGATCAAGGTCAAGTTGTAAACCTTGGATCTAGAGTTAAATTGTAAAAGCGTGAATCAAGAATAGAGCTAGAAACTAGTATAAATAGATGTTTAATCATTTATAATGCAAGGAGACTTGTAATCATTTGACAAATGATAGTAGCCATGGAGAGAATATCAACAGAAGAAGATAATTCATGCAAAGTATAGAAACAGATCAAAGCAGTTATCAAGAACATAGAAAGGCTATCGATGAGCAGAGACAAGGTATCACTCAATCGCTCAAGGTGATTACATTTACATTGTAAGCTATACAGGATCTTTTATCAGCAATTAGAGATTTCATTCAATATCAGATCAATATTTATATTGTAGTTGCATTCTAAGAAGTGCATCACAACAAAAATCCTTTTGTAGAAGGTGGACTTAACCGTTCTTTGATAAATCTCTTAATAGATTGCACACCTAACAGTGTTGCGAAAGCTTCAAATGAAGTAGATCCTAACAGGTCTCCACTCTAATAATCTTAACAGGGTAGATCATCAGAAGTGATCAATTGTAAGCCTTTACAAGGTCCCTTCTTATTTGCAGATAGTGAAGTTTTGTGGGTAGACATCCCCACCATAGTTTTTACTTCCTAACAGGAGTTTTCTGTGATATCATATCATGTGTTATGTGTTATTTGTTTACATGAATGTTTACACATGTAAAGAACTTATATTATGATTTCACATACATATAGAAAGATGAACAAATATATAGCAATATACAAATCTAATGACTCAAAGGTTAATGGGCCAATCACATATTTTTTTTTAGAGGTACTGATTCACCCCTCCCCTCTTAGTACATCATTCCAATAATTCCAACATTCCTAAGCCTGTGTTCGACATTATAATGTAGTTACTCCCGCATGGTTGATGGACAATACAAACTTCATAATCCCATATAAAAAACATCTACGGAGAAATAAAAGACAAGATTTGTAAATGCCAAACAATATATTGATTCCAGAACAAAACAATGGTATTAAGTGTGAGACAGGTATTGAGGTCATCCATACACGAGAAACCTCTCACATAAAGACTATCAACTAACTAGCCATCGTACCTTAGTGTGCAATGGGAACACCATAGATTTATGGAAAGGTCATTTAAGTATGTATCCATTTGTTTGTCACTCTTTGTCATCCTCTCCAGATATCCTTATAATAAATTCATAACTCTTCCTCTCTATCTCTCCCTCTCTATGTCTCCCTCTATACCTCCCTAGATCTCTTTCTATCTTTACCTCTTGATCTATCTCTATCTCTTTGTTTGTTTTTCCCCCATCCTCCCACTTTATATTCAATTATAGCTCTATCCAACCATCTCTCTTCATCACCCCCTTCCTATATCTTTTAATCTCTACATCTCTTTATCACTCTCTATGTCTATATATCTCCCCCTTTCTACTTCTCTCTATTACTTTCTACTAATATCTTTATCTTTATATCTCTCCCTCTCTCATTATTTTTTTTGTTTTATATATTTACATCTTTTATCTGCACTCTCCCCCTCTATCTCCTCTCCATGTCCCTCTTCCTCTCAATCTCCATCTCCACACCTCTCTCTCTATATCCTTACACTAAATCTTGCTCTTTCTTCTGCACCCGTCCCTCTTTATATCCCTATATCTCCCCCCTCACACATACACACCCTATCTCTCCCCCTCACACACCCACACATTATCACTCCGTTCAGACATATCTCCCTATTTTTATCCATCCATCTCTCCATGACCCCTTTCTTATACATTTAAGTCTGCACAGATTGGATATTGCAAATCTGGCTCATGGCTTCTTACATTGTGTTTTTTTTTTTATGTTCCATATAGGCTACGAAGACATTCATTGATATCTTCCTAGCCATCAACACCGTCTGTCAAACAATGTATTGCCTATGTTGTTCGACCATTTGTCGTCTCTTTTTTCAAAAAATGAAAATTTACATAGCATCAAACTTGGGTTTGATTGATGTGAGACAATAATAATAGATGTCCTTTCAAAGAAATTAAATCTACTTTGAATGAATGTCTTTATATTTAATATTTTCCACTTGTGGACATCCTTTTTATTTTAAAGGTAGATATTAGATAACTCATTTTAATGATTTATTAACCTGGAAACTATATGTATAAATTAATTGTAAATCACTCCCTAAATCACGTATTTAAGTAGAGTGGATAGTGTCAATATAAATAGACAATTGAAGATTATCACTTCAAAAAAGTAAATGTAGAAAGAAAGGTAAATTAGGTAAAGTATCTTTTCTAACTGAACAAAGACTTATTCATTGAAAATAAAACAAAATAAATGCATATTCACCATTAAAGAAGTATTTTTTATTTAAAAAATAATTGATGAAAGAAAAATGAATTTGGTGAATGTTTTAAATATATATATGTAAGTCTATGTTTATATATTTTGAATACAAATAATAATAGAGTGTTAGATAAAGTAATAAATAATAATTAATTAAGTAAAATAATAAAGTTGTAACTTAATGTTGCAATGAATGATTGTTGATTTTTTAAAATAATAATATATTAAGTAACATATAATTATATCACCATTAATTCATTGTGAGTATTATGAAAGGTCATTTAAGTCTCTCTCTCTCTCTCTCTCTCTCTCTCTCTCTAGTAGAATTGGGTCCTTTATTAGTGAGATGAAATGTATAGTATGCAAATCATAGTGCATTGGTGGTTTGATACATATGTTATTTAACTCTCTAATTCCACAAATTTTATATAGAAAAAATAATACATAAAATTATTTTTTTTATCTTTATATAGTTCATTTCAGAGTCACTATCTCTTACCCTTTTTAAAAAAAATATATTAATCTCTATAATATTATATGAGAAATATCTTTATGAGCTTTTATAAAAAGGAATTTAATATAATTTTGTCATTTTTTTATATAGGAGAATATTTGAACTTAGTACTATTTAGGAACCTACAATATGAATTAACAAATAAGGGTATGTGCAAGATCATGAGGGGCCAAACTATGCCCTTAAGTGGCAATGAAAAATCATAAAATTAGGGTTAGTAAACTTGACGTGAAAATTTGAACTAGCTATCAACCTAATATCAAAAAGTTGTAAGAATATAATCTGTAGGAAATTGAATGTAGTTTCTAAATTACTAGGCCTTTTTTGAAAAAAAGTTAATATGATTGGTGAAAAGTATAGATTTCAATGTAGTAGTACAAAAATTTTAGAAAAAAATAAGAAATAGGTGTATGTCTGACCACCTTAATCATAATCAAATGATAATATTTTTTTATAAGATTTTATGTATAAGTAGTAGACTCATGCTCGGATGTGATGCATATTTTTGTGTCCAAAAAAATAATTAATTATGAATTATCTGCTACAACGTTTTCAGAATAAAAAAACTCCCGTGTCTGACCACCTTAACTCATTGAAAACTTTACCAAATTCAATTTTTTTTTTTTTTCCTTATAGTAGGCAAAGCATAGAATGTGACGCATTTTTCAGATTTCAACAATGTTATACCGTCTGAAAGTTATAGCCATTTTTCAATCAGTATATAAATCAACACTTTAGAGGTAACTCAATTGGAAAATAACTAATAATTACTTACCGAATTCAAAATTTGACAGCAATTATATCAATAGAAAGCTGATAATCTCCTTAAGATACCTTTTGTGTTTCATCAAATTCGGGTGAAAAAAAGTCGTCAGCAACATGGTCGAAGTCTGGAACTCAGAGAAACAAGGGAAAAACACGTTTTTGAGACATTTGAAGAGTTGACTAGGTAGGTATGGTGCACAAAGCAATACCGAGCCTAATTGGGTACCCGATATTTTTCAAGTACCCGAAAATCTCGACAGAATTTTGAATTTAAAATTTTCCCTCCCCTCTCTCCCTCTTAATTTATTTTCAACCCCTTTCTCCCTCCCATTTCTCCATACTTCATATGATATATTATATATCAAAAATTATATATTAGATTATATATTATATATATATTAAATATTATATAATATCTATTATATATTAAATATTACATTATATATCATATATTATATATTATTTTATATGTATTATATATTAATATATATTTTACAATATATCACATAATATCTTCATATATATATATATATATATATATATATATATTCAATATGATATGTATTATATATTATATATAAAATATTGTTGTATATATAATAAAATCAAGTATAGTATATATATAATATATATTATATAGGACATATTAA
>MU221908.1:37725-56200 GCA_018584345.1 Thuja plicata
CAATATGATATGTATTATATATTATATATAAAATATTGTTGTATATATAATAAAATCAAGTATAGTATATATATAATATATATTATATAGGACATATTAATATATAGGTTAATTACATCAGTATAAGGCATCAAAAAGGTTTTCAAAAGGGTCAGAGGGTTCCTAGGGGTCCTAATGCTTGAGAAAGTGTACTAGGACCCCTTAAGTCCCTCTGTAACACACGACAACACATTAGAACAATAAAGTGTGTCTCAAGGGGTCGTACGACCCCTTGGGACACAATTTAGTATTCTAATGTATCAAAAGGGGTCATGGGAACTTCCTAGGGTCCTAATTAAAGAAGATGGAAGTGACGAAGAAAAACGGTTTCGTTGAAACGATTGCCATCAACATACATCAGCATACAAGAGAACGAGTGAGGAAAGCTGAGAAAATGAAGGGGGAATGGTCCCGCTCAGTTAGTTATTGCTTATATCCAAGCTCTGAAGTAAAGAGATATTGCCTAAAGAATCTGGAATGATACCGCTCAGCTGATTGTCAGTAAGATATAAATGCTTCAACGAAGAGAGACTTCCAAGAGAAGCCGGTATGCTTCCACTAAGTCGGTTTCCATAGAGGTAAAGTGAAGTTAAGGAAGCAGGAAGGTATGCTTCCATTCAATTCATTGTCTGAGAGATGAAGAATTCTAAGACGGGTGAGCAAACAAATGGAGGGAGGAATCATCCTAATTAAGGCATTATAAGCTAAAACTAGAGATTGCATAAAATATAGATTTCCCAAGCAGGAAGGAATGGTAGTACCTGGTTTCTCTATTCCAATCATAGTGGGTGATGTAAGAAAATGAAGCTGGCAGAGGCTCTCAGATATAACAACGTGAGCGAAGAGAGCAGGATATACTTCAACAGAGACAACATGGTCGGTGTGATTGTCGCAGGATATACCATACCAGTGGGTGCAGCAGTCTGTTCCATTCACCCACGAAACAAGAGTATAGCTGTTGGTGACATTCAAGGCTGCCTTGAAGCAGAGCAGAGCTTGGGATTCGTGGGTAGGACATCTGATGGGAATTAATTGATGGGGTTGAGAGGGGCAGAAGAAGAGAAGAAAGACTGAAATGAAAAGAGTAGGGAGGAAGACCATTTGGGAACAAGTGCAATGCTTCCACGGGAAGCCTATTCTTCTTATCAATGAGAGGTCATGGAAAGCACGTGAAAGGAGACACTTGTCTTTCACATGACACAATCAAGCCTCAAAACTTGTTTTTCCAATAAACACGCCACTTCTTCAAAGATTTTTTAGAATCAAATGCAACCGTAATCTTTTTCACCATGACTTAAAAAAGAGTTTATCTTTTCCACTTCGTTGTCAAGACTGTAAATATCTGATGAATTTATCTTTAATGTCTCCTTTATATAAAGGTAAATGACAGAGAAATCTTTCTCATGAATTTTCCACCAAATATCATACTTTTCTGTGTTGACGTTCAGTAAAGTAGCATAACTTTATTAAGCAGGTGATGAATTGGTAGCTTTAATTTCAAAAGTGGCCATGTCAACTGTCATTACTTTCAGTTTTCTACAAAACTTCAGATAAGATCGGCCTTTATTGTAAAGGTCGTTAATGTTTAACAAGTTTGTCTTGAATTTCACTGAATTGCCAGTACTTTCCAGCCTTTGGTTTTTCTTCAGTCAATTTTCCACTAACATTATGATAAAATCACTCTTTCTTCTCAGATATTTCTCTTCAATCTCCTTTATGAAAAGGTCAAGGTGAACGATAGATACCTACCTAGCTTTTCTTCTGTCTAATTTTCTACAAAGTACCAGACTTTTGGACATTAACGTTGATTTTTCTTTCATTTTGGACATTGTACGAAATATATCATTTTTTTTGGTGTGATTTACCAAATACTTTGCCTTGCACTTGACGCTATTAAAATATAATATATGGCAATTTAGTGTGCAATGGAAATGTTGTTTATATGTTTTGAATAAAAATAATAATAGTGTTAGATCTCTCTCTCTCTGAAAACATGTTTTGAATAAAAATAATAATAAAGTGTTAGATAGATCTCTCTCTCTTTCTTCGTGGTAGAATTGGGTCCTTTCTTAGTGAGATGTTATGTTTAGTATGCAAATTCATAGTGCATTAGTGGTTTGATACACATGTTATTTAACTTTCTAATTTCACAAATTTATATATAAAAAAATAATACATTTAATTTTTTTTCTTTATAATATTATACGAGAAATATCTTTATGAGCTTTTTTTTTAAAAGTTAATATAATTTTGTCATTTTTTTTTTATATAGGAGAAGATTTGAACTTAGTACTATTCAGGCACCTACAATATGAATTAACAACTAAACCAAATGCTTATTGACAAAAAATTATAATACTTTATATCTTTAATATATAAATCTCATGTAGACTTAAAGTTGTTTATGTTGTTCTGGGAGTTATATTAATTTTAGTAAATCTACCAATGTTTAATCATAATCTACAGGTATACATGCCCATGAAAAGTATAAGATCTATCATCATGACAAGAAATTTATGATTTACATTCTAGAGTTTTGTAATTCGGTTTGAGAAACCAAATGAAATGGAAATGTTGAGTTGATGATTTTTTTTGAAAGAAGTAACATATGTTTTCAATGCTTATGTCAATATTATTGCATTCTACAAATTACTATAAATTACAATTGCAAATTTTGAAACATAAATAAGTTGTTGAAATCAGTCATAGTCTTATAGTTATACTATTGATACTAACCAAATAGTCATGAAATAACCCTTTTGCACATCTTGACACCATACCCAACTAGGAAAAAGGCCTACAGAGCTCTTTATTAGTGGTTTTCATATTTGCAAGATGATTCAAAGAATTTGACATTTAGAGGTGGTAGTAAGGTATAAGCATTGCTAAAAACACTTTGAAGTGAAAAGAAATAATTATATTAATGTCCAAGAATATCTCAAACGTTAAATAATAAAGCGAGAAGCAATGGAAGAAAGGGGAGGGAAGTAATGATAGAGACTTGTGCTAGAAAAATAAAATCCTCAATTATGGGAATTTAAGAGAATAGAAAATAAGACTTTTAACATCCATGAGGCTAAAGATAGACAATAGAAATAAGATATACCACATTGTTTGGAACAAGCTTGTAGTTGTAATATCACACATTTCATAAGCTAGAGTGAAATTTTTTTTACTTTGATGAGTAACCCATCCGCATATTGCATGATAATTTTATAATTTAGTGTCACATTTGCAAATCCAATATTTATCTTGAATTTAATGGTTGCCTAATTCCCATACCAAGTGTATGTAAGTATATCATGCTGAAAAGTAAATAATAAGTGAATAAACAAGAAAGCATATAAGTAATTTATTACATATGCTAAAAAGAAGTTAAAATTATTAGATTTGAATGCCATGGAGGGATAATTGTTGCAACAGTCATCAGATGGTGATCACTTGCAACATCTGATGAATTTCCTTGCATATTTAATGTTAAACATCTATAATACACATTTTTGATTCATCCCCAAGTCACAGTGATTACAAAAAGGGGATGAATCCCAATCCATTTTTCTAAACCAATGCAAAACTATGCTTTGTCAAGGTACAGTCAGAGATTTTCAATGCAAGCTCAATACAAATGAATTGAAAATAGATTTATAGAGGTTCTACAACACACATTAATGTATGTTCAATGAATTAGACTCATTGAAACATTCAAAAATCAAGAAATTTGCAAAAAAATACCACTTTTATTGTTCAAACTTGTGCAGTCCATACAATCTATGTACCAAGCCGTACTGTGTCTCTTCCCTGCTATGGGCTGATCAAATATGATGCCCAGTAACCATATCAAACAACTCCAATCAGTTTTGTTTGATTACAACTACATTTAACCATTAAAACTCATTTCCCTCCCAAACCAAGTAACTGTTAAGATTCAAATATTTGAATTCTTAACTTACACATTATTGAAATATAAACATTCTAACTTATATAATTCCACTTCTAGAGTCCAATTGAATCTCTTAGACACTTCTAAATCCCAATTAGACACTTTGGGTACTATTGACCCAACTTACAATATTTTTGATGTCCTAGCCCTTTACTTGGACTAACAAGACTTAAACACATTTCATTATGTAATCGTTATTGCAAATTGCCATTATTGGTTCTAATACACCCCAATTTACCCTTATGGATGATTTTTTCCTTCTGTCTTTGACTAGCTCCATGGTGGACCTAGGTGTTTTCATGAGTGCTCTTGCACCAATTAAACTATTTGATAAAATACATCAAAGGAATATACAAGCATAAACAAAGCATGTTGAACTGTTTAAACAATGTAAATAGATTTCACTACATTGACTGTAAGGATTATAAACAAAGCATGAAAAGTACTTTTAGATCAATTCAAACATGGTGTAACACCAAAATAATAACATTAATCAAATGAAAACCAAATCTATAAAGGATCAAAGGTTGTCTCAGTGGACATGCCACATGTATGAATGAAGGAAATTGAAAACCAAATCAGAGGTTTAGTTATCTCAACACCACAACAATGGAGTCTTTCAAATAAACACATGTAAAATAAATGTTAAATAACATAATGCATTTGAAAAAGCACTAATCAATTGTACACCTATCTAACATGAATCTTGCAAACAACATTTTGGTGCTCTCAAAAGTATAGTGCACCAGATGGCTAATGGAGAATGAAGATGTAGTATGAAAATAATACATACATACAACACATAGAAAAGATATAATATGAAAATGAACATACATACATACATACATACAATGCATGAAAAAGACATAATATGGAAATAATACATACATACAACACATGCCAAAGATATAATATGGAAATGATACATACATAGAACATATGAAAAAGATAAAATAATCTGAAATGAACATGTAGATATGTATTTATGAAATAGTTTTGTACAAAACGTGGCACATGCCATCTCCAAAAATTTACAAAATCAACATATCTAGATACGATATGGCATACGCCATCTCAAAATGTGCCATATGGCATCTCAACATAAGAAGTTCAACTACAAATGTTTCCAGGACATCCTATTCTACTAGTGGATGATCAAAGTGAAGTCTCTTCGAACTACTCTTTGGCTCTGATGGATCCTGCATTCAAACAGAAAAGTGAAACCCCAAGTTAGATTACTTAATTTATACATGGTTTCTATAAATAATAAATAAAAATTTAAAAACATAGTCAACAATAATAAATAATTTTTTTAAAAAAATTGAACTCTCATGTACCTCACCTCTATGTTTCCTCATGCGGTTAGGAGACCTAATATATGTCCTTGGTAGCGAAGGGACAATGCTACCAATGTTGACTTTGACCTTTATATATGTTTGCGAACATGAGATTGATGTATGACTTATACTATTTAATGTTAAATCCTTGGTACCATATGCATGTTTTAAATATAATTGAATTAACATTAAAACTTACTTGTGTTGAAATTTCTTCAAGAAACGTCAGTTGGGTCATCAATGATACAAACCCTTGTCGTGGTACCTCCCTCAAACTAGGGGTGACCTACAAAAGTCAAACAGATAAGTTTCATACAATCATGACTTGATCATATTAAATATATACTTGATAGTAAACTACACAAATAAATTTAGAAATATACGTACTGTGGGGCTATCACTATGAATTGAGATGCTTGTGACTCTATCATGGTGAACCAGTCTCATGACATCATCACACACCACCCTCTATCAAATAAAACATGTAATTAAAAACTAGTATGCATAAGTGACAAGTATACATGTATGCTTGAACAATCTAAAATACTTAATTACCTTCCCCTTGTCAACACCAGACGCCTGGACCAACTCACATTGCCCCCTAGTGGAAATTGGTGAAACCTACATCAATATGTAATAAGATGATCATAAAAATTAGAAAATACATGTATACACTATTATAATAAAAGGAAACCAATGAGTACATTAAAATGTATGTACCGTGGAAGTGTCAAGGGAAAATGAAATAGCCAAAAGCATGGACCCCTCCACCTGTGCCATCTCCTCCTCTATCATCAACTGGACATAAATGAAACACAAAAAGCATAAGTGGGAAATTATTATAAGAAAATTCTATTAAAAATATGAACGTTTAAAATTAATTACAATGTAACAAGTTAAATGTTTACTCTTACCATAATAGTAGGAGTCCATGGCTTTGTATGCCTCTGATGCACATCTCCATGGGATGCTTCAGTGCATGTAGTGTGTTGTGTAGTATCATTCACCTCAAAGACATAGTTATATGCATCACTATCATTCAGGGGACCCAAGCACATATTCTTTCACATAACACAAGTATGAGGCACACAAACATGTGAGCTCATGGAGGATGTGGAAGGGCTAGAAGCATCATCATGAGGAGGCAACAATGTTGCACTCTGCCTAACTAGTAGATCACTCAAGGTGTGAATGGCTCAAAATGTCTATGAGTCAGCCTCAGCAATAATGTCAAGATGTTGCACTGTAGGAGGTGGTGAAATCTCAGGAGGGGGGACATATGTGTAGGATTTCACCCATTGTGCCCTTGGCCTATCCTGGGGAGTGCCTAATCCTATGCCTTAGTTCTGTCTCATGCTCCAATAACTTACTTTGTGACCGAGCAAAAATTCAGCATACAATTTTCTTATGAAACAGAATGGGACATCCAAATTGCTGTGGGGTGGTCTATCAAAAACCATCCACTAGTGATCCCAAAAGTTCTCACTTATTGCATCATTTGTGCACCATTTAATTGACAACTTGGTTTTTCTAGGGTCCACTTTTAAACCAGTTTTGGGATCAACAAAAATGTTACATATGTCATGTTTTGTTATATTTAGATCCATAACTTGATCATAGTCAATCTCGTCATCAAATTGGGCATGCATGGATTCGCACCAAAGAAGTGCAACATTGTGTTGTTCTGTGAGTTTCTCCATGCTTTCAATAATGGAGTTCAACGTGGAAAACATGGGGAACAAGGTGGGGATATTTGCATATGTGTTTTGATATCCTCTAAGTTGATTTAGATTATCTCCTATGAGATCCTGTAATGGTCGAGGGTTTGAGAATAGTTGGTCTTCTGAAGGCGGGGGATTGTTTTGAGGTGGTTCTGGATTCTTCACGGACTCATTGGGAGGGTTTTCAGATTGGTCTAAATCCATGTCTGATTCAAAAATAATAAAGAATAAAGAATATCAATTTCAACCCTAGTTTTTATCATTTCAACTCTAGTTTATAATCAATTTTTAAAAACAATAAACAATATCATTTAAACCCTAGTTTTTTTTAAAAATAACAAATTTCAATCCAAAAACAAAAAACAAGAATGAAACTAATAAATTTCACTTACCTCTTAACTGTAGCAAATCTGATATCGGATCCCTATCTGATATACAATATGAGAGGCTTTGCTACTTCAACATTTTCACAATGAAAATGTTGATCGTAGCCGTGGGCAACAATATATTGTTACTGATGAATATCGGATATCCGATATTATCAGATATCCAATATTATTAGATATTTGATATTATCTGATATCTGATATTATCGAATATCTGATAATATTGGATATATGATATTATCTGATATCTGATAATATTGGATATCCGATAATGCTTTAGCTTTGTCTTTTGGCTTGGCCAGGTGTACTGACACCCAGGCCTACTCAAAAGTCAACAAACATTTGGGTGTGCTTTTGGACGAGTGAAAAACAAATTTTTTCACATCACCATTTTTTGACGTACCATGATCCTGCACAGACCCACAAGGTCATCTTAAGATATCTAACAATTCTTCACAAGCAATCATTTTTTTTTTCTTGACAACTACCATCTTCTTACACAAGGTCATTAGGTCTCTGCATTAAATATAAACCATCAACATTAGTATTAAATAACTTATATTTTTTAATGATATATTATAACCTTTAATTATGTTAATTTCTACGATCTTATCAATTTATCATGGCAACTATAGGGAAAACTTGTGGGAACATAGGCTAAAGTTTACACAATAAAACATGACACATATTGAACCCAACATTTTCCCCCTAGATAAATAATTTGCATGTCCTCATGCAAAAATTATAGTCTAAGCTTTCTTACAAGTCAAATCTTTCACTGTTGTCATGATTATCTCCTTCCATTTGTCCTTCAGACTCTAGATCTCATGTTGATGTTCGTGGATAGCTAAGTAATTATCCTTGTGACTAAATTCCAAAAAAGTTTTCAAATTATCAATAATCTTATAATGTTTAGCTATAGGCATATAATCTGACTCAACTCTTCGTTCCCACATAGAATTGTAAGCATCAATGACATATTTATGTTTGTAAATGTTATATAATCCCTCAGATCAGGCTCCTTTCCCTGACTCAAGTTTTTCAATTGTTGTTTCAGTCTTTTGATCTATTGTGTATTTTGTTCATACAGTGTTTGTAGTTTCTCCCTAAGAGATTCAGTTTTCATTTCCAATTTTGAACCTTAAGTTGTAAATACCAGAGTTCTTTTTTAAACTTGTTTACTATCTCTTATAAATAAAACTTTTCCTATACATGAGAACTATCAGATGCAATTTTCTCTTCTTCATTTTACATACCAACATTAATTGGAGAAGGATGGCCTAAATCCATGGGACTCTAGCTTTGTTTAGAATGAACAAAAAGTGTATGTTCTTGCACAAGGATAGAGACACAGAGTGCAGTTGACACCTTGACATTGCCCTCTTCTTGCAGAGAATTATTACCTAAATCACCCATGTCATCTTTGTTGGAAGCGATGGCAGTTCTGAGAGGGGGGGTGGGTGAATCAGATCAACAGATTTGCATACATTTTAACTTATCTCAGACAAATGAACATTTAACATTCAAAGAATTGAATACATAAACTGAACATGAATAGAAAAAGCACTAGACATCAGAGCAAACTTAGACAACTCACAACAGAGAGAGAGAGAGAGAGAGAGAGAGAGAGAGAGAGAGAGAGAGAAGATTTTGTGCTAGATGGAAAACCCTCAAAACCATACAGTTTTGTCACAGGGAGAAAAACCACTCTATTTGAATCTGTCAACTTTATTGAGCAACAACTCTTCACTTTACAACAACAGCTTGAACTTCTTAGGGCTTCAACCCTTTTGCTTCCTTTTACAACAGATTCATGTAAAGCAACCAAAGGTTTGTTGATTTTGGTAAAAGGAAAGAAATTAGAGAGTTTATATGTTTTAGAATGCAATGGTGAAGTGGGACCAGCCATGACCACTATGGATAGTAATGCTGAACTTTGGCATAAGTGACTCAGTAATATGACCAAGAAGGGTCTTGAAGTAATGATTCAACAATATCAACTTTCGGGTCTTAAATCTATAGATTTGGAGATATGTGAACATTGTCTCTATGGCAAACAAAATTGAACCATCTTTGTGTAGATGGGACCTGAGAAGAAATATTCTCCCTTAGAGCTCATTAATTCTGATGTTTTTAGTGCTACAAAGGTAACCTCTATCGGTGGTACAAATTATTACATTTCATTTCTTGACAATTGCACTCGTAAAGTCTGGATTTATATGCTGAATAAGAAATCAGATGTATTTACAAAATTTAAAATTTTCAAGGCAAAGGTTGGAAATCAGATTGGAAAGAAAATTAAATGTCTTCTAATGGATAATGGTGGTGAGTTTTTCTCTTTGAAATTTGATTCTTTTTATGTAGATCATGACATTCTTTGTATTAAAAAAGTCCCTTATACACCTCAAGAAAATGGTGCAGCTGAAAGGTTGAATCAGACTATTCTGGAAAGAGCTGAATGCATGCTCTACAATGTTGGTTTGGGGAAAGAATTCTTGGCAGAGGCATGTAATACAATGGTTTATCTAATCAACTGGGATCCTTCATCTTGACTTGATTTTGATATTCTGGAAGAGAGGTGGTCTGATAAAAGAATCTCATTCAGTCATTTGCATATGTTTGGATGTGATGCTTATGTTCACATTCTGAAAGAGTAGAGAACAAAATTAGATTTTAAATCGAAGAGATGCATATTTTTGGGGTATGTTGAGGATCAATTTGGTTTTCATCTTTGGGATTCAATCCTAAAGAAAGTGATTCACAGTCAGGATGTTGTCTTCAATGAGAAGTCTTTCTCAGGTTTGCAAAATCAGAACTCCACTTCTGATGATTTTATTAAATTTGATTTGTTTAACAATGGCAGTCATGTACAAAGAGATTCCCAGGTTACTTTCCATCCCTCTACTATTGTTGTACCCTCAAGAAATGTTCATCCCTCCTACATCACTACTTCAATGTCATTTCAAATTAATTCCTAGCTAGCCATTGTTTCAACGCTGCCAATCCAGTCTATTTCTACAGATCCTCCACTTGCTCCCACACTGGCAGGGCAGCCTTTGTATGATGGTGGAACTGCTGTAGAGCAGGCTTCTCTATTTCCAGTGCATCCTCCACTAACTATTCCCCCACAGGCAAATGAGACTCGATCTTACCCATTTTCTTTATGTCCTACATAGCCTAACTTGACCGGCGGGGACTCCACACTATTGCACGTGGATCCATCTCCCGAGCGTGAGGAGCATCCTCAGCACAAGAAGCAACCGCATCATGAGAAACATCGTCTGCAGCCTACTCACTCCCCCTTGTCGCTTGAGGATTCTACTCTCCCGTGCGTGCATCACTCTCTACAGTGAGGGGAAACTTTTGCGAGGCAAGCCAAGCGTGTCTGCCAAAATATAGAGTTTGGTACACAACATAGTGTCATTCATTTACAAGATTTTGAAAAAATAGAGGGCTTTGATGTTGCTCACACTCCAGACACTAATCAAGATATTCAGTTGTGATGGTCTACCAGAGAGAGAAAATGTCCAAGAAAGTTTGATGATTATGAGCTTCTATTTTCTTTATGTTCTGACCAGGCAGAGCCACAGACTTTTCGACAAGCATGTCATGATATAAATTTTGTACACTGGCATGATGCCATGAAAGAGGAATCAGAGTCTTTACAAGAAAATGACACTTGGGACTTGGTTTCTCCTCCACCGAATTGAAATATTTTGAAAAATAAATGGGTCTACAGGTTATAAGAAGAAGTTGGACGATGACAAAGATACTGGGCTAGATTGGTAGTGAAAGGTTTTTCTCAACAAAAAGGGCACCAATTTTACTAAAATTTTCTCTCCAGTTGTAAAAATGTAAACAATACATTTGGTTTTGGGAATGGTTGTTTCCTGGGATCTCAAGCTTGAGCAACTTGATGTTAAAAAATAATTTATTCATGGCAATATTAAGGAAGAACTACACATGGAGAAGTTTGAAGTCTTCAATAAAAAGGGCAATAGACACTTATGTTGTAGACTGAAATGGAGCTTATATAGGCTTAAGCAAGCCTCAAGGCAGTGGTATCTAAAATTTGACAGTTTCATCAGTCAGAAAAATTTTATTCGTTGTGAATCAGATCCGTGTGTTTATTATAGATGACTTTCTACTAGTGAGTTTGTCTTTTTATTACTTTATGTTGATGATATGTTGGTTGCCTAAACTAGTGTGCAGATTGTTAACGAATTAAAAATGAATTAGCATTTGACATATTAAACTTGTCCAAAAATTTTAAAATGTATTTCTCTTGAGGTAATCTAATCTCTCATTTATCTCTATTTTGAATTCATTAACAATCTGCACACTAGTTCAACTGGAACTAGTGTGATGATATGTTGGTTCTCTCAAAGAGGGAGCCAAAGAGATGATATGGCTACATCGATTCTTAGGAAAGTTGGGATGTAAACAATCTGGTATCACTCTATTTTGTGATAGTAATAGTGCCATTCACTTGGCTAAAAATGCGGCTTTCCACAGTCGCACGAAGCACATAGAAATACAACATTATTTCATCCGTCATGCTCTTGAGGAAGGAGCATTCTAGTTAGAGAAAATCCATACTAAAGTAAATCCAACAGACGTTTTAACGAAGGTTGTATCTCAAGAGAAGTTCAATTTCTATAGAGCTTCTCTCAACATTGTGTTGATATAGCCATAAGGACCAAGCAAGGGATATCTCGATGTATCTCTTATCGCATAAATGACTGGACTTCAAGTGGGAGATTGTAATGGCTCTACATCTGCCAAGTCTGTCAAAGATAGTGAAGGCCAATTCTTTGGTCTCTGTTTGCAACCACCAGATGTAGAACCATTTCATATTCCTAGAATGCTGCGATAACCAAACATATATTATTCTGTGCATGTATATGTAAATCATATGGAGTTACTATAACACATTGTATTGTGATAATATAATCTGATATCCTCTTCTTGAAGAGTAGACGTAGTCCAGTAATGGATGAACCACTATAATTTGTTGTCTTTGTGTCTTTGGCTTTTGATCTTTATATCTTTGTTTTGTTTTAATTATTTATCTGTACAAATTTAATTTCAACACATAAAACCATAAAATAGAGCATGAATTTTAGGGTGTACAATTAATTGATTGATATTTTTAGAATTCAAGTTAAGTGTACAAGAGAGATCTTTTTTAGGTTAAATGAGTGATAAGTTTAGATCATTTAAAGCATCAATAATAAATAGAATGTAAGAAACAAATGATAGTGTAGAATATTCTTTAATAATGAAGAGATAATGTTGAAAGAGAAAAAAATATTAAATATTTGATATGTAAGCCTCGGTTCTGTAATGTACTATGTAATATCTAATATTGTATGTATAGATTCAAAGACCTCTACATAAAAAAGACATTTGTAATGGGTTTAGTATATGTAATGGTTCTAATTGATTGATAAAAAAAGTTTTTTTTCTATATACCAATATTATATATAAAGAGGTATTTTTAATGGGTTTACAATTAGATGTTCTAATTGAGTAGTGGGAAAAAATTAAATATTAAAGAGGGAAAATATAAGTTGTTTAAGGGTCATTGCACATTGAGAACACAAGAAATGTAAGACAATGAAAGAATAATAAGAACCCACAAGGGAGATTAAGGACAAAGAGCAGATTGAAGGAGTGTGCCATAGAAAGAGAGAACAAGGAGGTTTATGTAGAGTAAAAGAAAGAGGAAAGAGGCTATGTGAAGAACAGAGGAGAATCCACCAGAAATAGAAAATAAATTGAAAATTGTAGTCGGGAAGAAACAAAGGGGGCCATTAATTAGCTGAAAGACAATGTTATAGAGGGCAGAAGTGAATAGCTTGTACAAGGGATTTTCCTAGAGTTTTCATAAGATTTGAAGCATAGTTTGCAAATACAATAGATGTATAGAAGAATAAGGGGTGATGGGAAATTGATCTTGAGACTGGGCACAAATGTTAGTCTTCATAACAAGTGAAAGAACAATCATTTATATTGAAAAATTACAAGTACATAAGCACATGAAAAGAGATATTTGGTTTTTTTTTTGTTTTTTTTTTGACATACGTGATCTATTTTTTCAGATTTTTTTGCCTTGTTTTTGAAAGAAATGGGTAGAGGAAGATTCACAAGCTATAAAAAGAGAATTGAGGTCTTCACAAGCTACAAAAAGGAGGAAAGAGAGTTTGAGTAAATATATAGAAAAATGGTGTCGATGGTGACAAATAAAAGGATCCATAATTTGAATATGTGAGTAAATACATAGAAGTACTTTAAGTTGCAAAATAATTCAATAATGCTTAGTGTAGTATTTTAAAAAATAAGAGTAATAAATAGGAAGTGGGAATCAAAAATATTCTTCATAAAAAGTGAAGAAAAATCATTTAGATTATGAAATGACAAGTGCATAAGTGCATGGAAAGTGATATGTGATTTTTTTTTAGATATGCAGTTTGTTTTTCAGATTTTTTGTCTTGTTTTTGAAAGAAATGAGAAGAGGAAGATACATGAGTGATTAAAGGATAATTAGGGTCTTCAAACACTACATGGACGAGGAATGAGTGCTTGATTAAATATATAGCATAAGAGTGTCATTGGTAGAAAGAAAGAGAATTTGTACTTTGCATATGTGATAAATAAAGAGAAGTACTTTAAGTCACAAAAAAAATCAATAAAGTTTAAGGAAGTGTGTTAAAAAATAAAACAGAAGCAAATAGGAATTGAAAACCAAAATATGGATTTAGAAAATTAAAAATCAAACACGATATGGATTTGTAGTGGTTAACCATAAATGATATGTTCACTTTCAAGCAGTGCAATATATTATTCATTGTTTCAAATACAAATCTCAGATGTACAAACAAATGAAAATATTATGTTCTTTAAGAAAATATAATTGTTTTTTGAATTTGAAGAACCAAGAGTTATTGGAGGGAGACCGAGTGACTATTGGGTTTTACATTCAACAATCTCCCACTTGAAACTGAACCATAATATTGTGAAAATCAATATCCCTTTCTTCTCGCTTGTAATCTCACATTGCAATCAAGTTGGAGAAGTTGTCCAAGACATTATCATCTCTCAATCCTTTTTGAGAATGCATCTACGAATTCTTCTATAAGCCAAAATAGACTCAACAAAACTTACGACCATCTTAATATAAAAAGTAATAAACCCAAAAAACTAGGCCTTTGTGAAACATGATCATACATCACAACAACATCTATAAAGTTCCCAAACCACTCAAAATACTTCTTGATATCATTCATTATTGTGTATTTAGGTTGCATCTTCTCACTCTCGTACTCATCAACGATTATCACTAGGGGAAAATTTTGTTCTTGTAAGGGAAGAAAATTCCTCAACCCTTGAGCTTTTCAATTGTCACTTATTTTTTCCATTTAGTTTTTCCTACGGTTTTTTTTTTTTTTTTTTAAAAGGCAACGTGGGCTAGCCACTATATATAAATAATAAATATTCTGGTTCGAGGACTCAACCGGGAAAGAACCAGAGAAGAAAACACGGTATCCTTGTCTAGTAAATTACTTAGGAGTAGATTATGTACATCTACAACGATTCTACCATGACCTTTAAGCTTCCAAGTGATTCACAGTACCAGCTTCCAATAGCGATTTCACTACATCATCCATGGACGGGCGGTAGCATGGAAAAGTGATGGTGCAAAACAGGGAAAAACTTACTAGAAGCAGCATGAGTGGAACTGCACCACAAGGTATCCGGGTGACCAGAACAAGTAAAAGACCCATCCCCAAATTTAGGGGCACTGTAAGCAAAAGAACCTGGATCACATGAAGCCATGTAACCAGCTGGCAATAATTTGTCATGGAGCAATGAAAATCCAAAATCATTAGAACAGAATGTTGAGGTGTTAGAAAAAACTAAATAGATATCATTGTGCAGATAGTCACATCACTGCAGCACACAAAAACCGGATAGACCAGGGCTCCCATACCAATAATAAAATTAGGTTCGTTGCAAGCAGTAACACCAGACCCAGCGCGGCAGATTCCTGGAGCAATTCCCTGAACTCAAAAAGCATAGCCACAAACAAAAGTCATAATGGTTCTCACAAAAAAATGTTGACAACCAAGGAATGAGTAGGGCATCAACATCCCCTTCCATCTAATTGGTAGTAGCAGATCTCACTGAGAATATTTTTCTATTTGCATTTTTCTTCTACTTCTACCTATGGTTATATTATCATACAAAACATCCATTGGAAAATTAATGTAACACCTACTTGGATTTCCTTATGTACGATCAACCTATAGTTCAAAATATTTTGATAAGGTTGGTCATGTAGTTCTACTGCTCAATTAAAAAACCCTTGAGACTATATAATGATAGCTTCTTCTACCACCAACGTAACTTCTTCCTTAGAGTGCTTCTTCTCAATCAACCTCAAGGTTTCCTTTTTCTCCCTCTTCAAGGACTCCTTATTATTCATGGGAATGGAGTTCTCATTACCTTTGTAAAAATCTCTGTAAAATGTAATGACATGCAACACTACCCCTTTTTATTCCTTCTTCCTCCTTTTCCCATCTTCTAAAATAGATATTGGGGAATCTTCATCACTCTTCAGTCTCATGAGTTCATGGTTTCTGAAACCATTTACACATGCTACACATACATCGATAATTGAGAAAGAAATAAACCTAGCATCCTCCTCTTCAATCTAATCCTCCTCATTTTCCCAACCATCCTTTACATCCATGTTTGAATTTTCTCCTTTTTGTAGTGATGAAGCTTTCTTCTCACCTCTCCAAAAATCCCCTCAAACACAATTATTCTGACTTTATTCATCCTACCAATGTACATGACATATTGTTTCAGCTTCCATGAAGACGGATTGACAGATACCTTTCCTATCATTCAATGATTACATTCTCAGATTATTGGTTACGCACTGGTAAACACCAAGGATCTTAAACATCCATAAGTGCACCCTCCTTCCATTGAATATCAAAAACCATAAGTTTTAATAGTTATGGTGATTTAAAAGCCGTGATAGCCACCCATTGGCATTGAGTGCAATAATGAAATAGATTTTTGATCTTCGACCAATCTTGGTAGAGCTTAATCCTTAAATGCCTCGAGTTCAGCTAGAAAGACTATTGTGGTATCAAGGGAGTGATTTCCACTATAATGACTTGGTTTTACACCTAACATTGCTAGATTAGTGCCTCATGCGAGTAGAATCCCTATCATGAGAGAGGATTAATTTTAGATGATGGTCATTATTTATATGCGGAAGCCACTCATAAGAAAAGGGTTATATAAAATGGCCAAACAGATAACTTCCTAGATATTTTGAAAATTTACTAAACAACTGAAAGTACCCAAACATATACTCAAATTTAGGAAGAAAATAGACATAATGACAAGTGATAAAGAATCTTCATCTAGTTTTGCTAAATCCAAATGCCTAAACCATCTAGAGGGACACAGTCAAATTTGGCACACCGCCATCTAAAAAATGTCCATCATAGGAGGACAAGTTTACATGCAAGAATAACTAGTTGTACCCATAAGGAAAATTACCTTCACACTAGATTCCTCTACAATGAAAAGTCATTAAACTGATTTGAAGAGATGAATCATCCAAGGAGAGCATGTTTAAATAATGCAGTCTTCAGTTCAATCCTCACCAAGGGGAGAAATCATGGACAATGTTGTGGGTATATTTGGTATGAAGCCATGGTTTAGGCAATATCCCACAAACATGATGGATGATGATAATAAAAATAATAATAGTAGTAATAATTTTTAATTAGAGGAAGCCTCAACCTTAAAAATGAGTCCTAGATCCCAGTCTAGTGTTGTGTACTGTTATTCCACGGTAAATTATTACTAACTATGTTATAGTTGAAACAAGGAAAAGAGGGGCAGGTGGAAGATGGAATACTTATCACTCCTTGCATTTGTGTGATTGTCATAGAGGTGAAACTTTGAGACCTCTTGGGAGGTTGGAAAATCTTGGTGCTTTACCTCTATGAGCATCACCTGGATGCAATGAGTGCTAAGTGTTCCATTCATTCTAATGATATATGGATTCTTGTGAACCACTACTCATGAAACTTGGGTCAACGAGTTTAGATAAAAAAAAAATACACAGTTGAATCCTGATAGCAATATCACAATCTATAGAGATTACATTTTGCACAATAAGGAACCATCACTTGATTTAAAGCCAAATAAGTGCTCAACATTTCCCATACTAGAGACCAAGGTGTTGACCACCTGATTCTACCTTTCTAAGGATCAAGTATGTTCTCCATTGAGATCAAGAAATGATGAACCTTGTATCCAATAAAGCCCAATCAATAAAATTTCCATTATTGATATTTTCTTTGAAACATTTCATGTCCATCTCAGCTCACTTTTTGGCTAAATACCACTATAAGGTGAAAGAACAAGAGAGAAATCGACCAAAGGCCAGTGTCAGGTCATATTCTAGCCCTGAAATAGGGTTTTGTTTTGTTTTCTCCATATCTCACAATCTAACCATATAAAATTCTAAAACTTGGTAGTTTGTGAGATTGGAGAGTGTGTTTTGATTTGAGTAGGGTCTTAGAGTGGGAAAATGTAGAAGGTAGGAGAAATCAGTAAAACTCTAGGCATGCATCTTCATGTGACTGGCCAGAATTAAAGTAAATGAGCATAACTCATGATAGGGGTAGAGTAATTGATTGAAATCTTGTTTTAGTCATTTTTCATGTTGCAGAAGAGATTCTAGTAGGTTTGGGAAGTTCGTGAATTCATCTTGAAGGACTTTCTCTGTAAAAGTGACCTAATTGTCACTAGGTCTACTGGGAGTCATTTGAACAATTTGGGGCTTAGTTTTTGATAGATTAAAGTAGCAAGAGGGTGCTGGCCCATAGAATAGGGGACTGGAGGCACATTAACAACAGGTTAATGGCACAGTCAAAGTGAACAGAAAGGTTTTACTGTTAACACCAACTTCTAAGCTTTACCTCTATCAAAGACAAAGATCACAGTTCTGCATAAAAG
>MU221908.1:58488-71223 GCA_018584345.1 Thuja plicata
AAATTTAATTCCCCAAAGTAGGGCAGACCCTTCCGTCTGTGTGACAGTACCATTAATAGTCGGTCCAGCATAGGCAAGGAGGCAGTTTCCGAGGTGGTCTCTTATCACTCCCCCTCCTCCTTGTCCAAGGTTATTAACAGCACCATCAAAGTTCAACTTTTTCCAATCACGGTTGGGGGCATTCCATTTAGTGGCATTCCTAATGTTCTTTTTAGTATTATCAAATTTGGAAAACCCATTCAGTAGGTTCCAGCGATCAGCAATCAGAGATTCCCAAATTGCCGGAGGGCTAGTAGGGAGTTTCCAATTAGTGATACTTACATTTTCCTTGAGGAGCTTAATTCCTATATGGAGGCAGTCCATGGCCTAAATTCCTATCTCCCTGAAGATCCGATTATTCCTCTCCTTCCAGATAGCCCAGCAAATATGCGGGGGAAGCATACGCCAAAGAGTCTGGAGGAATTTGGGGCTTAGTTAATAAGCACTTGATTGAGCTTTTGTATCTTGCTTAATGTTTCCATAAGGAATCAAAAGAACCTTTGTGTGGGCATTTTTGGATTAGTTATCACCTATTCCCTATTGGTGATCAGTAGTGACCCTTGTAGCCTTAAAATTTCTCAATAGGAAGTGTGGGGTTTTCTAGTTGGGTGAGAGGTTGTCATGGTTCAAATGGTCATTTTCATAACCTTGAAGTGTGTTGTAACCCTTGAATTCACCCCTACAAGCAATGTGTTTGGTTATGCATAGGAGTGTGGTGTGTTGGTGGCTTGTGAGAGGAACAAGCAATTGAGTATGTTGAGATTGAAGATAAGTTGCTAGCCCTTGGTATGGTTTGGGTTTTTGAAATGGTTCTATAGTTTTGGAGGAATAGATTAGTAATACTAAGGGCTTTGCATCACTGAGATATTTCAATCCTAGACCACCCATATTCTTATTTATGGTACTCCACTCCCATATAACAGAATGGTGTTTTTTGTTAACTTTTCCCTAAGACCATAAGAAGGCTTTGATTCTCTTCTAAATTTTGTTGACTTGATACCCACTAAAGATCCATACTGATGCATAATACAAACTATGTTAGGATAGGATCTTTTGGTAGACTCGAATCTTTATAGCAAAGGAAATTTTTTGTCTGTCCCACTTATCTAGCATGTTTTCAATCTTGTTCTCAATCCAAAACCGCATATCCTTTAGGTTGGGGTAGACAACAAATGAGATTCCAAGATACCTAACTTGTTTAGAGGGACCTCCCCATTGGAATTCCACTTTGGTCCACCATTTTTTTTGCATGCCAAACTATGGATTTTTTTTGCATGCAGAAGATTGGAATAAAATTTGAGAGAGAATTCTTTGCATTAATAGAAACCTGATAATTTTTATCTCAGTAAAATATTTCTTGTTTTCCCATGAACTACTTCTGTAGTCTTGGATTCTTATGTGTTGATTGAATTTCCTATCTGGTCAAGCACTGTTAAGCTAATAAGAAAATTATGGTAAGCTTGATTTCATGACATTTATATCAGGATTCAACCGCATGATCTCTGAGTGAAACTAATTGATCTGTGATAGTAATGGTTCACATGAATCTATTTTGAATGAGAGTGAATGATTTATTTAGCACTCATTTCATTTAACTGACATTTACAACAATGAAATATTGAAACTTCTTGGAAGGTCACCTATTCTAATACTACTCCAACCCAATTGTACTTAATTATTGAGCTCCCACTCTTAAAGCCATCTAAAATTGGAGAGATCAGAATGGATGATCTTCCCAGAAGTGATGATGCCTCACTTTTATGAATGCTATCTAGATGAAATGAGTGCTAAGTAGATCATATATTCCCATTAGAAATAGGCTTCTTTAAATAAATACACATAAAATATGGATCACTGACTATACAGTTAAATTCTGATATAAAAATTAATTTCATACATAGTAGAAATTACCTCATACATGTCCAAGCCTTATATCAACTAAATTCGAACATTGAGAATTGCATGTTTTGAATACTGAGATGTTTTGTAGATATGAACTCTTGATATATACTAAATATCATTACTATCATACCTAAAGATATCCATCAGAGTATAACCACAATAATAATAATGCATGATATTTAATGAAAGGCTACTTCAGCAATCCAGAAGCTACTGGTTCAGCTCTAGATCAAAATGGTTGGCTGCATACAAGAGATATTTGTTATATCGATATTGAAGGCTATGTGCTAAGATAATCGTTGTCTATTAAAAAGTAGTAAAAGTTACTTTCATTTCAATCTCATCAATGTTGGAAGCCTTGTACCCTTAAGTTGTGATGAGAATAAACTTTTTACAACGGTCCCTAGATTCTTCTCAAAACACCTTACCATTAGATTTTAAAATCAAGAGCATTATATATTACATGTCAACTTGTAAATATATATATAGTTAATAAGTTAATAACACCCGATGCTTGATTAGAGGCGTTCAAACCATTGCATTGGTGATATTTCTATCAATTTATATTGTTTGCAAAATCAAGTCCTATACCTTTGCACAAATGGCATGCAGCTCTTCATGCATTTTTTCATATTGCATATGTCTCAAGAGAGTGGGGGTAGTCCATTTCTATCCGAGGCCTTACATCAATCCCTTGTCTAAGGTGTCTCAAACTTGTAATCTATGACCATGGGGAACAAAAATGAATACCTATTAACGTTTATAGCTGCGAGGATTTATGAAAATAGAATAAGTCTACTCAAAACAAAAAAAAAATTCGCAGCACCCTTTTGGGTTTTACGTCAACTCTGGTCATCATGCTCCCAGTCAGGGATCATAAAATGTGTCCTTCTCTTTAAATTACCATCTGAAGATTTATTTCAAAAATAATGGTTCAACTTAGTAGAGAATCAAAGCAACTATCCAAAGATATTCTTATGGTGAGTACTCTTATTCTTAGTACAGAGAGAGAGATCAAAGGAATCAGAATTTAAAGTTCCCATGTTGAAGAAATTTTTTGGTCAAGCCTAGCAGTGTAGAGAGAGAATTCCTAAACCCAAAAGCAAAAGCACAACTTAATTAACACAACTTTATGATATGTAAAGTCCTGCCCGAAACATTAAAAAAAACATAGAATTTTCACAGCACCTCCCTAAAGAACGCAAATCTCCCCATAAATAAACAAATTTGGCAGCATTTTGACAAGAGAGAAAGAGAAAAGCTTACCTCGAGGTTCTAAAGAAATTTTACTGCGTTGTGAATGATTTAGGACACAGTTTGCAAGAAAAATAAATTGTCGTGTTGTCAACGATCTACTTCTGGATCTGCTTGTTTCACATGAACTGAGTCTACCTTCTATACTTCTGATGCTGTACAAGACACAACAGGAGATACATTGTGGGATTCTACAAAGCAGGAGATAAATGAAACTAACCAAAATCAAACTTCCTAGAGCTAACCAAACACTCGCCCTTGAGCCGTCAAAGTAGACACAATGGCGAATAGTAGAGCAGCAATCTCACCCTCGAGCCATTGAAGTAGACACAGTGGTGAATAGCAGAGCATAAATCAACGAGATAACCTCTCCCTCGAGCCATTGAAGTAGACACAGTGGTGAATAGCAGAGCATAAATCAACGAGATAACCTCTGGTAGGAGAATGAGCGAAAATGACCTAATGCCTTGCTTTTCCTCTTTTTCACGGACCTGACCACAAATCCAATTTGGTTTTATATAATTAGAATTGGAATTTCGAAATTTCAATTCTACTTATTTGGGTGAATGATTCATATGTCTATTTTGGGACAAAATTGGAATTCCGAAATTCCAATTCCATTTTTTCCTATGGACACAACATGAAATTTACAAATTTGAAAATTAGGTAATGCCAATTCCAGACATATTCCAGCAACCAACAGACCATAGTTTAGTAAAAAATGGAAATATTATGTTTCTGAAAGAAAGAAAAACTACTGTGTTTTTTAATGAATAAATAGAGCATTGGCAATTCTGTAAGGCAAAGGCATTAATGTAAGAAACTTATATTGCTCAATCTTCAAGAGTTAATTCTTATTTGTGTTTCCGTGTTTATTTTCTTATTCCACTGTGCAATTGCTTCGTTCTTGAACTCCTATTGAAAGGCGACAATATTATTAGAACTGCAAAAAGGCCAACAAAATTGAAGAAAAATAAAGGCAAAGGCATTTGTGCATTTTGTGGTATCTTAAAACATTGTCCGAGTGCATGAAAGGAAGGCAAAATCACATCTAGGACCTAATAATCATTTCAAAATGGTTTATTGTGTGTTTCAGATCTGAAGGAGAGTTCTATAAAAGTGACTTTGTGAATATTTAAGCTTTTCGACATCTTAGGCCAGTTATCAAACGTCAATCAGAACCAGAAAAGAGTTCCGGAACTCTCCGTCTTCCCGACAACCATGATATGTAATACCATTCAAGTTTCGAAGTTTTTAATAAAAAATGGCGATCTCAAAGCATTTTAGGGCTATGTGTAAGTCTGCCTTTGGTTTTAGGCTACGTTGAGAACTAATGGAGGGACGGATTAGGGTTTCTATATTTGCAAGGAACACACGACCAATTTCATGAGTGAAAAATTGAAAGATGGATTTAAGAAGATGATGGGGTGGCTCAGATCTACATGCTACCGTGCAGAAGATGTCAGACCTACCCTTTCCTTACTGCTGTTTTCAAAGAAAGTGACTTAAATTGCTTACCTAACAACAACTAGTTGCCCGCCAAATACATATAAAAAAATTCTCTTAGCAGTGAATGTCCAGTTAACAACTATGAGCATTTAAACAAAAATCCGCGAAATGGAATTCTCAAAATCCCCGACGTGGTACAAGAAATGAACAAAGGCATGAATAAAAAAGAAAGGAGCGAAAGGAAGGGTGGTTTTCTGAAAGGAGACCCTAGCGCAAAACCTGCAGAGGATTTTCTTTTCGAATGGTAATCTTTGAATTCGTCACTTGAACAACCAAAAGGAATAACTAAGCGTGAATTCGGTACACATAATTCCAAATAATTGAATGACTGATATTTTTTCGAAAAGTTCATTTACATGACAAGCGTTAACTGCAAGCTCCAACGGAATTTATAAAAGAATTACAGCAATATTTGTGATTAAGAAGCAACGATTCAATAGGGGTCAGCTCTTGCTAGCCCATATAGAGATTCGCTTGATTTGCTTGAGATTTGCCAATCACCTACACAATGAAGTTACATCATTTATCATCTATTAGTCATGTTGTAATCAATGAATTCGTGAACCATCTTCAAAACTCTTCCAACCAAGTGAGTTGATAAGAAATAGAAAGAGGCTAGAGGCGGGAGAGATTAGATCCAAGAGGGAAGTAGGATACAACAATTGGGGCACTGCATGAACTGCCCTTTTTCTTCTCACTTGAATCTCTCATCTTTTTCCGATTATCATCTTCATACTTTCCCTCTTCTTCAGGAAACACATCATTTGTAGCGGGTAATTTGAAGCAACTCTGCACAAATACGAGTACACCCATTTTGGAGAAGTTTGTAGAAACGTTGCAGATAGAAATGAGATGTGTGTTTGCACAATGACTGAAATTTACAGGAAACTTATAGTTCACGATATAGTAATGTGGAGTAGTGCTTGACATTGGACTGAATTTATATGAAAATAGGTGTAATGCCTCCATCGTTGTATTTTCGTTTAAATTGCGTGGAGTGCACGCCAAGTTACTCCCAATGGTCATAGTTGGATGAGAAATGAATTGTTTTGGTCAAACCTGAAGGCTATTTGCGTTTGTGGTGGGCACTAGGTAATAACAGACAAATTTCTAGAATAACATGCGTCTCATAAACAGTTTTTTAACATTTAATTTTTTCTTTTGTGCTGAAGAAAAAATGTGCTGATAAACATAGCTCCAATCATGTTTGGCCGCTCAAAGGAAAAAAATAATTAAAAAAAAAAAAGAGTCTATTTTTTTCAAAATACTACGCCTTCCAAGGGAAGGAAAGTATATGCCGAAGTTGTCAAAATCATGAATGGGGATTACAATTCATTTCTTGCTTAAAACGAAGTACATTAAAATTTATCTTCAGTCCCTTTCTAGGGTAATTAGCCGATAGGCTATATAGTATGAGGTTTCACCAATACCTGTCTCACTCTGAAACAGGTTTCCTAAAATAGTTGATGTGTTCTAGCTTTTGTTAAACAACTTTTTGACCAAGTAGTGGACAGAAAGAATTAAAGGTAAGATGTTTTGTACTTGCTTATAAAAATGAATAAGAATCAAATCTGCCAGCAATCGAAACGAAACCTTGCAAAATCAAAATCTTTAGCATAAGGATATCAAATCAATGAATTGGGACACTTTCGCCTTTTCACTCCCACCGCTCTAACTTTCATTAAATATAGCTAGGACTCCTGAAGTGACGAAGAGTTGTAAATCTGTGATGGGGATAGCAAGGCGCCTATGAAACAGAGAGCGATGAGCACCATCGTCTTGGGGATGGGCATTGCTCAGGAGGTGTGGCAACGGCTTGGTGTGTTTCCCATTGTGAGAAGGTCCAGTGAGGAAAGCTTGTTCCCGAGGTTGGCGACTTGATAGCATGGTGGCCAGGTTTTGAGTGCCATATGCAAAGGGTGTCTTTTATGCTGGGGCTTTGGGAGCCTCATTTGAGGGGAAAGCATATCTTGGACTACGATATGGTTTGTTAGCCGAGCCACGTTTATGCCCTTAAAAATGGCCGTTAAGTCCAGGGCAACAATAAGAACAATACTTTGTCCACTACGCACTAGATCATGGAATCATGATGATGTAGCTCCAAAACCTTCAAGAGCAATTACTCAGAAAATATACAACAAAAAATTGCAGAATTTGAATGCTTCATTAACTTCTCTAACTTATTATGCCTCTACAATGAAAGAAAACTCCTATTTATTACAATTCCGAAAATTACTAGATTTTTGAGAAAAACAAAATTTTCCATTTTTTGTAACTTTCAAAACTCATCCTACAAATCTTGATTTTTCCCAAGAAAATCCCCCAACTAAGACAAGATGAATTGCCAACTAACCCACGAAATCAGAAACATGATTTCAGATTTATTACAAAAAGTAAAATTTTTTTAGAGAGGATATGAAAGCTTCGGATATGATTTATTTAATTAAGAAGACAACTCATTAGAAAATTTGGTACTTTCCTCAAGTACAAGACAATTCAATGAGCCTCTGCTAATTGCTACTCAAATATGTTAATAAAATTCAAACTACATTTTTAAACTGTATTCACTGAGTTTCATTCATGTTCAAGCATGGCGGCAAAGGACGAAGGATTGGTTTCTCTAGTACTAAAAAGAAACCTTTCCTGCACTGAACGTTTCGACAAATTATGGTTTCGTTATTGTAATTTATTTTGCCTATCTTTGAAACATTAATACAGTAAATATAGGGTTTGTATTTAGTTTTGCTACATTGATTAGTTGTAGGCAAAGAGGAGGAAAGACATATATGTCAAGTGGATGGTTTTTTTTCATCCCTGGGATTGTGAAAGTCAACTGTTTGACAAAATGCGTCAGTATTTGAACATGAAATATCAAGTTTAGAGTTTCTAAAAAACTAAATATCTAAACTTTACTATTAAATGTTGCTTATAGCTTTTGTGAAAACTAAATATCTAAACTTTACTATTGAATGTTTTTTTATAGATTTTGTGTATCAGATGAAACAATATTATAGGTATGCAACATTTGAGAAGTGGAGTGTTGTCTTTGATTGTCTTCGTCTCAAAACAAAGCGTAAACAAGAAGTGAAGCAAGTATTTTTTATACTTCTTACAATAGTTTCCTTTTTTCATCAGTCTAGTCTCTCAAACCCCATTGCTTTTGTGTGTGTCATTTATCTCTACATGCATATTAGGCACCTTAACTTTATGAATTGGTTTGTTCTTTCATTTCCTCTTTCATATATATATATATATGAATAGACAAAAAGAAATCTAGGTTTTTTATTAAAAAATAGGTTTTACACGTTCCTAAAACCCAAAAAAGAATTTAAAATAAAATAGAGTCTAAAAATTTGAGATAAAATATGTTATAAATATATTTTGAAGGTGTTAAAATGTTTAGTTTAGATTGTGATAGAGATAAATTTTGTTTTAAGTTATTTTTTGAGATCTAATTTATTTTCTTATATAAAAAATTTAAAAGTTGATAATTTATGAAATAATATGTACTTTCAGTAGGTTCAACCTTGTATCATGGAAAATATTTTGTAAACTATTTTTAAATATATTTAATTATACTTTCATGACTATATATATATATATATATATATAGAGAGAGAGAGAGAGAGAGAGAGAGAGAGAGAGAGAGAGAGAGAGAGAGAGAGTNTATATAAATATATATATATATATATATATATAGAGAGAGAGAGAGAGAGAGAGAGAGAGAGAGAGAGAGAGAGAGAGAGAGAGTTTATATTTTTTAGATATCAAGCAAGACCTTGTGTACATCAATTAAAAAGAAACAAATTTGACATTCTTTGACTGCTACATCAAATGAATTTTCCATGCTACTAATAATATATTTTCTCACCTATAATTCCTTTAATTAACTTAGGTTTGTTGTTTTATACATGTTATATATCTTTAACATGAGACTAGTTGTGCATTAATGATATAAGTCCACTATCTTATTGTTCACTATGTACAACAAATAAATGAAAAGGAAAAGACCATGTTTGCATTCATTTCCTATAAGTAAAGGGAGTTTATCAATTACAAATCCATTAGAATTGAAATTGTTATAAATCTTTCATTCAAATAAGTATAGGCAAATATATCATACATATTTTTTTAAATGTTAAGAAAACAATGTATGTAGGATAAATATATCTTCTTAGCACGTTATGTGTCATTATTCAAGGAAAACATAATGCGCTTTCCTCATATTTATAAAATCACCTCAAGTTCAAAGTAAAGGTACGATTAGTGCAGGGTAGTTAACTATGCTAATCCTTTTGCAAACATTCTATTTTAATATAGTCTATAATTGTATATTAATGCCTTCATGGATGTTAGATTTTTCCTGTCCCTAATGTTTGATTTTTCTAATGTGTTGTCATTTTCAACATGCACTCTATTGGTGTTCATTCCATATGCTATGATATTTGTAAAATTGATAATTAAGTGAATAGGTCACTAGATAAGAACTTTATAATATATATTTGTGATCCACACGTTCAAGAAAACTCTTTTATGATCTTTTTAATTGATATTTATCTGGACGAATTCACATTTAGGTTATGGAAATTGTGCTATAACAAATACGTTAATTAGAATGTAAATGTGTCCTCATGAGAACTAATGGAGGTGGTCTTCGCAGTGTCTATAGAAAAAGCTCCTGGTCCAAATGGATTTGTAGATTGAGCTTCTTAAAAAAATATTGGAAGTACCTAAAAGAAGAAATATCTCTTTATTTAGAGGAATCCAAATTAAACATGACTACTTGAAAAGAGCTCAAGAATAATTTTATAGAAATAAATCCAAAAATTAGATGCCCCTATACCCTTTTGCAGATTTTAGACCAGTTTCTCTTTGCAACACTCAAGTTGCAAAACTTTACAAAAGCTATTTTAATGCATCTTGCAAAAATCATACCTTTTATCATTTCTGGTGAACAAGATGGTTTTGTTCTAGGAAGGGAAACCCTTGATGGTGTTGATGTGGCTCATGAGATATTACATTCAATTTCCACTTAAATTTTCCCTCAGTAATAGTAAAATTAGACACAATAAAGGCATATGATAAGACTAATTGGGAGTTTCTCTTCATCATTCTTAATATATTTGGTTTCAATAATAAATGGATTAAGTAGATTGCCTCACCATAGGACTGTGAGTCCTTCTTAATGGTTCTCCTTTTGGTTTCTTTTGCTTCTCAAGAGGGATAAGGAAAGGTGACTCGCTATCTCATTTCCTTTCTATTATTATGGTAGGGTGTATGAGCAGAGCTATAAAGATGCAAATAGGATTGAATGATGGAAGGGAATCAAAATATCAAATATTAAGAACTCATCCTCTCATTTTTTATTTACTGATGACACTTTACTCTTTTAGCAAGATAATATGGTTGAGCTTGATGTTATCAATAAGGTAATTTTTGAAAATATACCTCCTCGGGTAAAAATGTTAATAAGGACAACTCTAAGTTTTTCTTCATGAATATTCATCCTTTGGTTCAAGAAAGTATAACCATATTTTGTAAGTTTTATGTTCATTCCTTTCCTTGCAAGTACCTTAGCATTCCTTTTTATTCTGGCTCAAAGAAACATGACTTTTGGGTTAAAATTTTATATTTAATCTCTAAAAGGATCCATTATCTTGAAAACATAAATGGTTGACCATAGAAAGTAAAATCACAATTATAAAACCTTTTTTGAATGGCATTTCTACATATTTGATGTCACTTTTGAAATTTCCTAAAGGATATTTGCATAATCTCCAAGCCGATCCTAGATCTTTCCTCTAGTCTAAAAATGTTCATAATAACAATTTAATTCCTCTACTAACTTGGACTAATGTCTATCTCCCAATGAATCAATGTGGAATATTATTAAAAACTTAGACTTGTAGAATAGAGCTTTGGTAGCCATATTTTGTAGGCTCTCAAAAATCAAAATTCAAAATGGGTCAAGCTTATGTTGTTAAAATACTTGGATATTCCACACATAGACAAAATTTTCACTCTGTCTACCTTGTCTAAAGGTTCCAAAATTTGGAACTTTCTAGCTTCTCGTAGGGAAGTTATTCTTTCTATATCTCATGGTTAATTCATATGGAAAAAATACTAAGTTTTGGAGAATAAATATTTTTTATTATCTTTATCTTGATCATTTTGGTAAGCTCAGTGTGGCCTATTGGAAATTTGTTCCTTCTTGCCTTTTTTCCAAAATCTGAAGTTTAAACTCATCTCAGAATTATTTTAGAAAAACAAGCACTGTATTCTCAAAACAAGAAGAATTTATCTAGTTAAATGATAAATCAAGTTCTTATACTATGAATGATGGGTATAAATCTATGTGTCTTCTTTTCCAATCCATACTTGGCCTTCAAATTTTTTGTGGGACTTGAGTTGCCTTTCCAAGGAAGGTTCTTTTGCTTTGCTCACCATTCAAGAAATAATTATTACAGGTCTAAGATTAGGAAAATTAGGAATTAATCTTGGTTTCCCTTGTGTTTTTTATGGTCACTTAGAATAAATAGATCTTCTCCTCCAGTATAAATTTTCTCAAAAATGTTGGAAATGGCTTCATGACAGCTAGATTGGTTTCCCCTCCGAATAATAACCTTCTTACACTTTTCTAGATTTGGACAACTTTTTACAAAAAAAATCATGTTTGCATGCACTTGGGAAATCAACCATTCGATCCTAATCTAGAATTCATTCATGAAAGGAACTCTCATATCTTCATAAAAACACAATGTTTTATCTTAGAGGTGACCAATAAAATTTAAGAATCCATATTTAATGTTAGACTAAGTTAAAATTATAAGCACATAAATAATTTAAATCACTTTTCTTCTTGGGATAATAATCTACTAAAAAATGTCCTCTCCTCAAGCCAATTCCAATACAAGGCTATATTCTTTCTTGTCCTAGAAATGATTCTTAGAAAAAAAGCTTTATGGTCGCCTCCTCCATTGAATAAATGAAAGCTTAGTTTTGACAGAGCTTCTCGTGGCTATACATGTAAGTCTTGGATTAGAGTAGTCATTTACAATTTATAAGGTATGGCTATTTGTGTTGTTTTTAGTAAGTTTAAATGAGAGTACTAATAATAAACAAAAATTAGAAGCAGTATATGTGGGGCTTGACATGACTCTAATATAGTATAACTGATTTAATTGCTTAAGGCGACTCCTTTTTGTCATTAATGATTTATTAAATAAGGCCATATCTATTTGGAATTTATATTATATTTTTATTAAAATTCTTATGTAGCTATCTCTCTTCCCCTAGATTTAGACATTATTACAGAGAAGCAATTACTTTGGATGATCACCTAGCTAGTAGGGCTAATGATTCTAATGAGCACAAGAAGGAACTTACTCAGTGCCATCTACTTATATTATTATGATTATATCTTTTATTGGAATGACATTTTCCAAAAATATGTGAGCCTGAGAATTTTTTATTAATAAAGTTTATATATTGATCATTCATTTATGGCTTTACTTGGCTCTTTCTTTTCCTTTTTGGCAGCCTTCTTGAATATGCCTCACCTCTTAAAATATATATTGTTTAACTTTCACTTGACACATTGGGTGGGCTCTTTCTATTTGATAATCATGATTCAATAAGTAGTTTTAGCTAATTACGGCTCTTGCAGTATTAATTACTTATTTTGTATTCAAGTATAAGAGTTGATATGTTGGTTGACATGCAAGTATGTACTTCTCAAGAACATGCTTTCAATCTCTCGAGCCATCTTCAGAGGTGTTCTTCGTTGTTTTTTCTTGATGTAACCAACATCTTATTTATCATTTTTCCTTCTTCTTGTAGAGACTCCCCTTTGAGGAATCTCACCTCCTTTTTTTCACCTTCAATTAACCAAGGTCCAATTGGTCTCATCTTTAGGGTTTTCTGATTGATTTGTAGACTTGCTTCTACTAGGAGTTTGAAAGGGAGTCTCAGGAATAGATAAGAGATCCTCCCTAGAAACCTCTATGCCTTGCAACTTATTATTACTTCCAT
>MU221908.1:71428-82693 GCA_018584345.1 Thuja plicata
GGGGCTAGGGTGATTTGATTATTTCTTCCCTACAAAAGTTGATCTTCCTTAATTTTACTGGGAGTGGAGGAAGACGAGTCCTTATCTTCCTCTAGGGTATTGCCTTTAACCGTCTCAATATTAGGATTCCCATTCACTGGAGGTTTCTCTCCTTCTAAACCATTCTATTCTTTTCCAAAGAATGAAGCTCTAGACTCTATATTAGGATTATCATTCACTGGAGATTTCTCTCCTACTAAACCACTTTGTTCTTACCCAGAGATTGATGCTCCATTCAAACCCTTAGCTCTCCACACCAAGTGCTGATCTCTAACCAAGATTTTATCAAGGATCAGATTTTCCTTTGACTTCTTCATAGGGAAATATTTTTCTCAATGGCCCAATTTTTTGCATGAAAAACAAACAAAGGGTAGGGATTCATATTCAATAGGCTAAGCCCAATTACCCAACTTAGAAATAGTATCAATGGATTGCAGAAAATTAGAAAGATGGTAAAAATTGACACAAATGTAGGCATAGACCAGCTGGATTTGCAGGTTGTATATGTAGGGTCCATCAAGAGGAACTCTGAAAAAGACTCCAGTATTCCCTTGAAGACCCCTTCATTCCAGTATTCCAGAGGGAGACCCAGAAGACGGATCTAGACTGGAGCCAACACAAAGAAGGAGTCACTCACAGACAGATTGGGAGTCCATTTCTGAAGATCCAAAGATGATTTGGCCAATATCCATAGACCCAAGCATAAGGCTTTGCCAAATTCCTCTGCATTTTTTTTTTAAAAGGAGAAGAAACCTTTTGACGTGGCAGCAATATCCACCTCGCCCTTCAAGAACCATTTTCTCTTGATGAAGCCTCTAACAGTTTCAATATTTGGTTTAGGACCATCAAACTTCCCTACCAAGGTTACAGACATAGCCTAGATAGACTGATCAATAAGGGAATCAGGAATAGAAATTGCGAACACCACTTTAGAGGGTTCCGATAAATTGCTTACATTCTGGAAACTTGATTTCCCAGATGGTTTGACACCAAATAAGGAGGCCCATAGTTTTTTATTTCTGAGGAGCATCCTTCCCCCCACCTAGATTGAAAGGTGTACCACCATCCTGTGGTTCCTCATCTTTAGAATCATTCTCACCCTCCACATAGGTTGTCACACTAGCCCTAGCTGGTTCAGAGTCAATCCTAATTCTAACAGATGGGCTAACAATATCTTCTTGTAGAGCACCAGGGTTCCCACCCTCACCTTTTTTGAAATTCAAATTCCCTCCCACTTGCTGCATCACTATTTGTAAAGTATTAGATGTTACAATTATGTTATACAAAGTTCCATTATGTTTTAATTTATCATTTTTTCATGTTTAGACATGTGGACATGCTAGGAATTAGTGAATAAAAATACCGTGAACTTGGTGCAAAATTAATAGGGAGTTTTAATTTAAATTTTTCTCATCATAACTTATACAAACATAAGTTACACCTTAGATTATGAGGAAATAACCTACAAGCTAGAAAACCTAGATCACCAATCCGTTGACAAATATAATAACACTACATAAATTTAAGCTTGTTGAAATTACCACAATCCAATTATTTAGTAGAAGTGAATGAATATTAATGAACTAAGATTAACCAAGGAAAGGAAAGTTGCACAATATAATGTTTATTCATTTTATCTAAGTTCTGACATGTAAATTATTCCAAAAAGAAACAAAGCATGGAAATATAGATAAGAGAATTTGACATTGAAACAAATTCAAGAGGGTGTGAGGCTTTCCAAAAGACTTAATAAATGAATACAAAACCAAAAGGCTACATTCATATACAAAAGGCATGTCCAATAAATTTCATAGCTAATGAATAAAACATGATTTATGAGCTCACGGTCTAAAATTAGGATGTTCAAACCATACATGAATAAAGAGGTTTCAATTAGAGAAAGGAATTTCATGTCAAATAATTTATGAATATGAAATAAATTACAAGAGAAGCCCTAATGGGTAGACTATGTGCTTATGAGAGGACCTCTCTTGCTAAGGAACTTTTGAAGGTAGAAACTGAATTCAAAACTAGTGTGACCAAGTATGATCTGGGAGAGAACTCTTCTAGAGTAATAAAAGATGGTTACTACATCTAAGAAATGGGAAGAGATAATGGAAGAGGAAAGAAATATTGATGAACTTGAAGCCTTTATTGCAAGAAGATTTTCTAATGCCCCATTTGGTTGAGGGGTAGAATTGGATTTTGATGTCCAAAACCGGGTTTTGGGTTCAAATCCACCGTTTTGTGTGTTAAAAGAATAGCCCGTATATAGTTTCCATCTTCCAATTTTGGGCTAAAATGAGGGTTTCCAACTTCCACCCAAATAGGTGGGATACGATTTCAAAACCTGGTTTTATGTTTTTTGAACCCCATTTTATAATTTTGTCGGGTCAATGGATGTGTGCCCACAAGGTATTCGGATGGTGCAAATCAACAACCTAGTCATGGAGTTCACAGCTCCTCTTAAGGCAAAAAATTTGCTGTTGAATTATCTTGATCATTTTGTGTGCTACAACAAGGACTTATGCACCATGAGCAGCAACACCAGCCGCCTTTTGGATGGCGAGGAGGAACTCCACATGGAAGAGATTTATCTGATGCTTCCATTCTCTGCACTTGACTCGTATGATTACTTGGCAGCACTGGTGGCAAGGCTGCGAGCGGCCGCCAAGAAAGGGGCGGCATGCAAGGTTGTACAGGGGAGGCTGGGGTACACTGTAATCTATGAGAAGCTTATTGAGAAGTGTGAAAATGAGGAGCTTCAGGTGGCGTACAAGGAACATCTGGTCTCTAAGTCCAGATCATGGTAGCTTGGCCCTAATACTATCAAGGAAGCCTCCATAGGAAAGAAAACAACACTATGGTGAGACGTGACAATTTATTTTGCATGCAACTCCAGTAATGCGAAAGTTGGAATTTGTTAGTTCCAATTCCAATTTCAAACTTGGAAACCAAATGCAGAAGATGGATTGACTCATTCATCTTCCCGGTCAACCAAACAGTCCAAACTGTATCCGAGAGATGCAAAACTAGAATTTGAAAACCCTATTTTGAGATAATTAGGTTTTGAGTCCAATTCCAATTCCCAACCAAACAGGACCTAAAGGTTATGGTAAGTATGAAGGAAATTTACCTTTGAAAGGTTTTTCTTATAATAAGATTGGGATCAGTTATTTGGGACTTCATGATGACATCTAGAGATGTGGTAACCCACTATGTTTCTTGGGAGGTGAATTGTGGTGACAAGGTGAGCTTTTGGCATGATTCTTGGAGTGGGCTTCCTCCCCTCATCCATTTAGTTGACATGGATAGTATAGTTGAGTCTTCGGAAAGAATTTGGGGTAACAAACTTATAGATTATTCATCTGCAATTTGTTTATATTCAAGAAAGATTATATGGAAGGACCCAGATGAATTACCAATATCCTTTCAAGATAGATCTAGGTTTAGAGCAATATTATCAGATGGAATGGTCTTTTTATTAGGAAGGGAAGGTAAATTGCTTTGGATTCTGAGTAAATCTGGCAAATACAATATCAAAGATGGATACAGAATCATTCAGCAATAGGCTCCAATCATCTCTCAAAGTCGTACATTTTCCTTTTGTTGGAACTTAGTAACCCTTCCCAAAGCTAGTTGTTTTGCCTGGTTAGCGTTGAAAAAGAGAGCTCTCACCAGTGATAGGCTTGTTTCACTCAACATTGCTCAACCTTTCAACTGCTGCCTGTGTGACTTACAGGTAGAAGATGTTGATCACCTATTCTTGAACTGTATATTTGCTCAAAAATGCTAGATGTTTGTTCTCCACAAACTCCAATACTCATCTCCTCTCCCAAACACACTTTGGGATCTTTTCCAAGCTTGGCCAGTATTATATTCTTCTTCACTCTTTGCTTGTTTATGGAAATGCATTTCGGAAATTGTAGTTTGGGCGATTTGGTGGGAACGCAACAAGAGAATCTTTCGCAAGATCTCTTCACCAATCAACTCGGTTAATGATGGTACTGAGCAGTCCATTTTGGAAGTGGTGAATGCAAGCCTTAATAGAGTCAAATGTAATCCAATTCTTTCCAGCTGGGACAGCTTGGTTATTAGAGAGTGGAAGGGAATTCATATCCCTTTCGGTTGGCTTCATCACAATCAATCTTTAGCCCCAAATATCAGAAACACATTTAAATGGATTCCTCCTACTTGTGACTCAATCAAAATTAACTTCGATGGTGCATCCCGCGACAATCTGGGGAAATCAGGGATTGGTATCTGTATTAGATATTTTGAGGGTCTAGTATTGGTCGTTAAAGCATCTCCAATTCCCCATGGAACTAATAACAGGGCAGAGGCCCTTGCTCTCTTTGAAGGCTTAATTTCCAAAAAGGGCAGATATCAGTCAATCCATATTGAAGGTGATTCCATGGTAATCATTAACGCCTGTGTCAAACGGGAATCTCATAATTGGTAGCTCTCCTATTTACTGCAACAAATTTGGTCCCTTCTTGATTCATTCAAAATTGCCCATATCTCCCATACCCTTTGTGAGGGGAATCTCGTGGCAGATTTTCTAGCTAACATAGGTTGTGATGGGATAGCTATTGAGGATCTTAAACTAGAGAATTTCATAAAATCCAATAGGGTTTTTCAGAGAATTCTGCTGTAGGATGTTAATAACATTGAGCCAACCTCATCCACCTCAGCTTAAATGGTTGATGTTGGCAGGCGTGCCCAGGTAGATGGCAGTTAATGTATCCGTTGGAAGCATCAGAATTTTGCCAGATATTGTATCCGTTGGAAGCATCAGAATATGCCAGCAGAGGGAAGTCACCTATGACCGATTCAGTCTGAAAAGTAGATCACGCTGCTGAACATTGTGATAAATATGAAGACTCAGTAAAGGAAAGGAAGTCACTGTTGCCTGATTCAGACTGAAAAGTTGGTGGCTCTGCTGAACACTGTGATAAATATAATGACTCTGTAAAAAGATCCATATGGCCAGGTCTTTCATATTGAACATATATCTATACTAAGGTTTCAAAGTATGGCTAAGAGGCATGCATCTACCATGTCTCCACTATTCAAATCTTGTATAGGAATGTGCGGTACTGATTTGGGTTGTGGTCCCAAACCTTTTATGGGACTATGTAGTGCATTGTTCATTCCCAAATTTGGGAGCAGACTGTCAGCATCAGAGAAAACATATGCAATGTCTGAATTGAAAAATAGCACCTTAAACCCTGCATTCGCTTCCCATGAAAAATTGAAGTTTGAATGAAATATTTAGTTTACCAAGCTGCTGATGACCGCCGCATTCAATACAAGCAATCTGGACTCAGCTTGTATGTTCATATGTTCTGTCAGGCTGAAGAAACATCCTCCTCCTTCTCTGCCGCAGTCTATGCCACACCTACAGATGCTTCCTCTGCCTCACTCAAACAGATCGAAGGATGGATGTCAAAATTCCCAAAGGCTCCTCTTGTTGGGTGGGATCGTGCTCCTGACCTGTCTAGATATGTGTCATCTACCATGACCATGGAGGAGGATCAGGATGGTTTTGCAGGGGTATCGGTCTCTTTTTTCTTGTAATCGATCCCCCTGCTTTGTATCTAAGCTGAACTCTATTTTTCGTAGGGGTCCTCTGATTTTCATGTGGAAAACCAATTTGCCCAGTTCTTAGCTCATAGGAATTTGTTTGATTTTCTAGCTGAAAACCATTTCCTTCGGGCCTCCTTTCTTTTGTACTTGTATACAACAATGACTCCGAGGTTTCTTCCTGATTCTTCCATGGACGAGTCCTTGAATCAGTTTATATATTATACTTATGGTGGCTTGTCCACTTTGGCTTAAAAAAAAAAGATTGGTTATATTTCATCTAGATGTCCAAATAAAGTCTTGAAGGAATCTAAGATCAGATCTAAGAAATTTCATCCTAAGTCTCATAGAATTTTTTATCCCACAGAAGAAGATGTGACTGATGATGATTCTAGTGCTAGTGGTGAAGAATTGTGTTTATTGTTATTAAAGAAGTTAACCCTAAAGGAGAGAAAGCATTGGTTTCACATCTTGTTAAAAGAGATGAATAGGTCATTGTTAATATATGTTCACATCATATTATTGGTGATAAAAATAAATTTGTGAAGCTTGAAGGTTATAATGGTGGTGTTGTTAGGTTCGGTAACAACATGTCCTACCTGATAAAAGGAAAAGGATCTATTACTCTTGATGGTAAAAAAATATTGATGATGTTCGGTTTGTTGAAGGAATAAACCATAATTTGTTGAGAGTTGGATAGCTACTAAACAAGGGTTATGAATTGGAATTCATAAAATGACTATGCAAAAATCATTAGAAGCAATTGAAATTTTATTGCATTAGACACAAACTACTGGTAATCTATTTCATTTGGAAATTGTTGAGAACAATTGTCTCATTGCAAAAGTTGATGACAGTTGGTTGTGGCATAGAAATTTTGTCATCTAAAATTTGATAGTATGGTAAAGTTTAGCACTACTAATGATGTTAGATATTTGCCTAAGCTGATGAATCCTATCAATTTGTGCAAGGAATTTTAATTAGAAAAGTTAACTAGATCTACTTTTAAGCACATATTCTACCCATTAGGGATTCTCTTGTAATGTCTTTCATAGAGCTAATCTGTCCTCCCCTTCAATGTGAACAATAGACCCTCCCTCCCCACTCCCCACTTCCTGCTCCTCAACGTGCTCCATCCATAAAAAAATATTGCACCTATATTATTTTACATTAATATATATTATATTATTATGTATGTGATACATATGACTCAATTCCAAATGACAACATAACTGTTGTTTATCTTAGTTTACATTAATTGTTTAGTGAGATTTTATTGCTGAGGTTATACTCATTTATGCTTTTTTCTTGGCCTTTTACACTTTTCAATCTTATTGATGTCAATAAATAACTCATTCTCTCATTCACAAATAGGTTTAGATATTTTTTTGGATCTCCATTTTTATTAATTTTTTACAATTTATTATTATTTGTTTTCTATTTTCCCCATAGGAAATCCTCAAATCCAGTCATTGTTCCAATTACCTTGGCAAAAGGAAGAAAACAAAGGAAGAGAGAGCAACTTATTTTATGACGTTCATTTTTTTGCACAGTCTATTTTGCTGTTATTAGTCAATTCTTTTAAAATAAAATAAATATCTACTAATGAAATGATTGATAAGTGCAACTCTTATAGGGTCAGGAGGTTGGAAGCATTAAGTTTTCACTTGATTGAAAGTGAAGAAGGAATACAAGGCAAGTATATGTTGGTGTCATCATCAATTACATATAAAAAGTATATCGATAAGCCTACCATGGAAGATGTATGCTACAATTATCAAAATCAATGATTACCCTCTGCGGACACTGAGGATTACAATTCTATTTGTTTCTTGAAAAAAGAGAATAATTGTGGCAGTCAAAATTAACTTCTATGGAGTAATACTTGGCATTGGATTAAATTTATTTGAAAATATGAGGAGTGCACCCCAAGTTACTACTACCAATCGCACCTTAGTGTGCAATGGGAATGTTGTAGAGTTATGGGAAGGTCATTTAAGTATGTGTCCCTTTGTTTTTCACTTCCTCTCATCCTCTCTGGATATCCTTATTGTCATATCAATATATCTCACCATCCATATCTCTCTCTCTCTCTCTCTCTCTCTCTCTCTCTCTCTCAGACAATGAGGAAAAAAATGTATAAAGGAAGACAATTTTTTGTCAATTTCTTATCACAACCACCATTTTCCTCCCCAGGGCCCATTGCATCTTGTATAATCAAAAAATGGAAGCACTTCCATGGTAGACTGGTTTAGCCTTCTAGGTAAGTGGTTTGGGGTCATGTCAAGTGCCTTGAATGGGTTCCTGACTTTGATCTAGCTTTATCCTCCTGTTCTGCCCCATTTCCACCTTTTCCAACCTATTTCTGGCACCCCAAATTGAGAAACTGGAACTTTGGCCTCAGGGTCAAGGTCAACCTTTATGGGTGAAGGTCGACCTTGACCTTGACCTAGTTCAAGGTTGACCTCAACCTTGAGCTAGGTCACAATTGACCTTTTCCAGGCTTGGAGTTAAAATTTCAGAATCTCAGGGTTTCCAGATGTTGGTCTTTGGAAAAATTTAATTCCCGCTTGCGGGTTAGTTGTTTTAGACTTCAGGAAAACAAATCCTAAATTATATTTAATATAGGTCCTCTTCTAGGGGCATGTGTCCTATTATAATTTAATTCTTTTCCTATGTTAGCCTCTCTAGAAGATTGTTCCCTAATTTCATATAAAAGGAAGCTTTCTCCTCTCATTTTCTCTAACCATGAGCTATAATGATCAAGCATAATTGCAAGAACTTTCAAAGACTTAAAGAGTGAATTCCAAAGGTGAAGAAGCAATATTCGAAGCAAGCCAATTATCCATTGAAGTATTCATCCATTCTCAAGCACTTCTCAAGCTTCCATTTTCATCAAGGAGATCCATTGGTGGCCATTGAAGGATTCAAGCTCCATGGAGCCCTCTTGTTGAATATTTCTCCATCTACATTCCTCTAAGCCTCTTCCAATTCAAGAACCCATTCAATATTGGTGTTGAAGATCTACAAGAAATTGATTGAAGACATCCAACATCCTACATTCTACATTCTACATTCTACATTCTACATTGATTTGGTGCATCTATACTTGTGGATTCAAGGATTCAAAACCTCCATAAGGACTTTTACATAAGCAAGGTGAATTGTTTCATTTACTTTGTTTATTTCTATAATTTCAATTATATATTTGAGGTTAATTCCAAAACTAGGGTTTGACTAAGGAAAACCCCTCCCACAACAAACAAACCCCTTTTTCTTGCAGGTAGCGATTTGAAACAGCAGATTGGGACGTAGATTCGGATACCCTTTTCAGAAAAATTCTGGGATACAAAAACAAAATTTTAGTCTGAGACTTTTTAGGTTGATTGTGACTTAGGGCACAATTGGAAATTCTAGAAAATGGTGACATTGACTTGAGGGTACAAATCAGAACAATCTTAGAACATAAAACAATTTTTGGGTTTCGTCCATCTCTGCATTTCTATTCCAGATCTAGTCTCAAATTTTCTAGAAACTCAACACAGGCTTTAGAAAACAACATTCATTAGATCTGCAATATTTCAAGGTTAGTACATTTCTTCTATTTAATTCAATTAAGGTCATCAATCTATATAAATCTAAAATTTACATTTCAAATTAATCAATCAAACCGGTAACTCAAGATCTTCCTTCCTTATTCTTGTTTCCAAATGATTGATTCATTTATGCACTGATCCTTCCTTTTGGGTTAATCAACTTGGATCTTTCATTTACATATCTAAGGATAGAAGGAGATAATCTTATTTACCCCCATAACATATTTAAATGTAAAGGTATTTTATGTTAAATGAATCCACTCAACATCACACACATATTTTATCCTTTACATTTTGGTGAACCTGTGATAGACAACTCTTTCTTTTTGGTGTTAGATTTACATATTTTATGTTAGATTTTGCATGCATATTAGATTAGCTTTCTTATGTTTTTCATTTCCTTTCAAAAATTAAAATCAAACTCTTTGTTTTCTAAATTAGTTCATTTTCATTTCATTGGTGTATGAGTTTACCACTTCTAGTCCTACTTATAGTATCCCGATTATAAGAAGTCATAGGCTCATGGGTTCCTTTGATCCTAAATCTTCCTCTCCTTTCCATAGGATCCCGGATGTCAACTTGAATACTCATGATTCCAATCCTTCTATGGAGCATAACACTTCTCACTCATCTCATGATGAGGATGATGCTTTAATAGTTCCTCCTAAATAAGTGCAAAAACTTTCAACCAAACTTGATAAAATGGGAAATCGGCTTATTCAAGAAAACCATAATCAAGATTCCATTCAAGCTATAGAGGTTCTTAAGAAATTCCTTCATGATAGTGATCAAGGTGTTAATTTCTTGTGTGGTATCACTCATCTTGTGAATTCAAATGTTAAATCTTTAACTCAAGAGGCTCAAGTTCTAGGATATACTCCTCCTATCATTAGTCAAAGACCTTCTTTTGTTCCTTTACCTTGCATTCCTACTTATACTCCTCCTTTGATGATTACATCTCTCCCAATCTCATCTAATCCTGTGAGTGTTCCACTAGTATCTTTACCTACCTCACAGCCTTCATATCATAGTGTACCTTATACTTATACTAATCCCCTTCCAACTGTGGTTCCAAATGTTCCACCGGTTGTATCTTCTATTCCTACTGCTTCCTACACTTTTCCTAGTGTTCCTAACATTCCTATGCCACCTGTGTCTTCTAATGATTCCACAATTATTAGTTTGTCTCAGACTGTGTCATCTTTACAACAAAAACTTGCATCTTTAACGCAATCCAAGTCTAGCATTCCTACATGTGTGACATGGGTATTCCCTTATCTTTAGACATTATTCATGCCACTATTCCTCAACAACCCGATATGCCTTGTCTAGAAAATTAAAATGGTAAAGGTGATCCCGTTACTCATGTTAAAACATTTTTAAACCTTTGTAGTGATTATGCTCATGACCATAGGATTTTAGCTAAACTGTTTGCTAGAAACTTTCATGATAAGACTTTGCAATGGTATTGTTCTTTACCTCCTTATTCCATTGATTCTTTTCCTAAACTTGCTAATACCTATTGGAATTGCAAACATGCAAATCCACAGACCCCGAATATGCCTGCATGCAAGAACCTGATACAAAGTAGAAGCAAAAAGCGAAAAGGTGAAGAACTCAGAAGAAGCTCAGAAAGTGAGAGCAAAAAATATCAACTGAATTAATGAAGAGAAAATACAAAGTTCAACCTTATAAGGTGAACGAAACCCTAAAAAGGAAATACTAGGTTGTGCATTATTAATTAGGAGTTAATTAATAACGCACCTAAGAGAAGCTTAAGCTAATAGAGTAATAATACTCTAACACCCCCCCTTAAGCTGAACGTAGGGAGAAAGAAAACCTAGCAAGACTAAGAAAGCAAGAAAAGGGTCCCGGCAACAAGGCCTGATCAGGTACCCAGTACAAGGAAATCTCTGCAAACCGGAGACAAAGGAGAAAACCCAGTGGGAAAAACCCCTCTCCAAAAAGAGATATAAAGGCAAGCAAAGACCAAAGGCATGACTTCAAGAGACTCTCTCAAAGCCAGTAGTACAATGCGTGCTGC
>MU221908.1:109024-131443 GCA_018584345.1 Thuja plicata
AATTAAAATGTTTCTGATTTGTTCAAAAAGCTTAATTTTACACTATTCCAATTAATTAATATCATATTATAATTTATAATATTACTATATATAATCTTGTAATTTATTGTTAAATAATTAATTTAATTCTTTAAAATTATCATAAATATTTTTTAAATATAAATTTTAGAAAATTACTTTAACTAAGTTGATTTTTAGTTAGAAAGGATATCCTTAATTTTATTTTTCACCAGTTTGATAAAATAAATTCCCGCATTCATTCATCTAAATCTGTGAAATGACATAACATTACATAAAGACAACTCTTAAAGTGGTATTACAAATTTAGATAGTTTTATCTAAAACACTCTTTTATAATGTCTGAACCCCAATAATGAATATAAGGTTGTATATAATAGTTAAGAAATTTGCAAGAGTCTCAAGTAATCTCACCTAAGATTTTGTGTGAGATGAAAAATAAAGGATGGAGTATTACCCCTACAAATTAAAATACCTCATCTCACTTTCTCTAGAAAAGGAAGTTTTAGGTCAAATTTGGAGTGCATCTCTTCTTCCTTTTATGGTGGGCCAATGACAGGATTATATTAAGCAATATTAAAATGTGAAGCCTCTCACTTTCCCTTTCAACATTTCCTTTCCACATTCCTTCATTGGGAAGGGAAAAAAAGGTAGCTTATGTTCTTGACAATAGAATAAGTTGTGTTCACAACGATAGAAAAGGATGGGACTCCTAAAACAATATAATTTGTTTATAGAAGGTGAAGTATAATATATAATATTAGAAACTTTCCATTAAGTTAACTGACATTATTTGTGTTCACCCTCATCAGACTACATGGAAGATTCGAGAGCTTGCGAAAGTGTTGGTGATTTGGAAGATACTATATGCTCTCCCTCTCTCTATTCAAAATATCACTTTTTGTCCTCTTAAGAGTAGTTCAATGGTTCTTGATGAATAGTTTTTTGTTCCTCATACACTAGAAATGGGGCTCCTTGATGTTGATTATCTCTTTCACATTTCTTTCTCCTCTGGGACTCTTATTGTTCTATCTTTTCACATGATAATAACTATATTTATTGTTTTAACGATGGCAAACTTGGAACGTTGGGTAAGGGCATTTTGTATTTTAATCTATAAGAATAGTGTGTGGTAAGGTGGCTCGTTTCAAGTTTGCTACATGTACCCTAGCAAGTTTGTGCTATTATTTTCATCATGCAAAAAATGGTAGAAACAATAGAATACAATATTACATTAATTACCAATTTCACCATATGTACCTTGAAATTTTGAACGTACAATACTAAAAATTAAAACAATTTATATTTCACTTATATATTACCTCTTATTGTCGTATATATCAACTTGTATAAACTCTCCTATCGGCATCACACTTGCACCTTTTCAGGTGCAAGCGCTAGTTAATTCTTGCTTGGAACGAAGTGAACGATTGGGACATTATAATTTATCTCGAGTCCCTTTCTAGGGTAATATTTACTATTTTTAGTTATATCAGATATATAACGTAATTATTTTATTTAGAAAACATTCTATTTATAACCGGAACTATTTTTCTCTCTATGCTAATGAACTGATTATGTCATATAAATGCATATTATTCCATTTTAGTGTAGTCTATAAATGCATATTACTCCATTTTAATGTAGTCTATAATTGCATATTAGTGCCTTCATTGATGTCAGTCAACATGCTCTCAATTGGTGTTCATTACATATGTTATGCTATTTATAAAATGGGTAATTAGGTGGATAGGTCATTAGATAAGAAATTTTTATATTATCTATGTTTTATGTCCTTTTTACTTATGCAAATAGTAGACGAATGGTAATAAATGTCTTCACATATTGCACGTTGAGGATTACCAAAATTTATACATCTATCTTTTTAGAGGTACCTATTAGACTTTGATTACTATAAATAACATTGTAGCATGTATATTTCATTCTATACATTTATGATCCACATGTTCAAGAAAAGTCTTTTATGATCTTCTAAATTGATATTTATTTGGGTGACTCTGCATTTAGATTATGGAAATTGTGCTATAACAAATACATTAATTAGAATGTAAATGTTTCCTCATGGCAACTAAGGGAGGTGGTCTTTGCAACGTCTCTAGAAAAAGCTCTGGGTTCAAATGGATTCACAGATCAAGCTTCTTAATCTTTCTTTTTAGCATGACTTGCTTAAGGGAATCCATTCTGAGAGAGAGAGAGAGAGAGAGAGAGAGAGAGAGAGAGAGAGAGAGACCTTAGGACTCTTAAGGACCCCTAAGATGTATTCTTAGGCATCCTAAAGGGTCCTATGGGGTCATAAGGGGTCCTTATGACCCCTTAGGACCTCTTATGACCCTTAAGAATATATCATAGGGGCCCTAAGGGGTCATAATGAGTTACTATGTCCTAGGACCCCATATGACCCCTTAGAACCCCTCAGAATACATCTTAGGGGTCCTAAAGGGTCATAAGGGGTCCTATATCACATTAATGTGGCCTTGGACCACTTATGACTCCTTTGGACCCCTAAGAATATATCTTATGGGTGCTAAGGGGTGTTAAGGGGTCCTAGGAAGAAGCTTGTAAGAAAGAAGAAGAAGAAAAGAAAAGAGCTGAGGAGTGAAACAAAAAACAAGGGGAAACAAGATCCTTTGGAGAAACAACACCCCCTGCATCCATCACTCCTTCAGAAAATCCTTCATCCACTTCCACACCAAGCTCATAACCAAATCTACCACATAGCACCTTGGAAAGTTTTCAACAAGTTTCAAAGGAGAACCCATAGCTAGATTCTTAGGTAGAGAGGCAACCACCATAGGAGGAAGCAACAATCATGGAACTCAGGAACCCTCCTCTTGGGGTCAAGAAAGAACAAGTCATGAATGAGGGTAAAACTAAAGATGGAAGCGAGATGTCTTGGTTTCACGACACCGTTAATGATGGAGATAATGTCTCCAACCCACCCGACTGGTAGGTTGAAATACGCAAGAGGAAACAACCAAACCAGCCTTGTGTCATGCCCTCTCTCTAAGACATTATGAAGGAGGTGATGATTCCACAACCTAAGAAGGATAATAAGGCATGTGCAATATAAACAATGAAGAAGAACGTCGTAGGTGAAACCGTAGCCACCACAGTCATGTCTCCCAAGGATAAGGATGAGTTCAAGGTAGATCCCAAGGACAATGAGATATACAAGCTCAACCTTGACAAAAGGAATAAGTGGGGTGAAGTCAGGGACCTCAACATAGTCATTGATTTGGTCCATGAGAGATACACCAAGGAATACCATAAGAAGAAGAAGAAGAAGAAGAAGGCACAAGCCCAAGAAGGAAGACTGAAACTAAATAATTTAGGAGCTCGCCTCCCCCATTACATCATCAATACCAGAGGTATCCACTTGGAAGTTTGATCCCCAGAATGAGGTGAATTCTTTACAAAGAATGAAGAAGAAAGCACTAGCGGTAGAGGAATAGATTTGCACTCAGCTACAAGCAATCCAAAGCTTTCTTGTTGCACCCATTCCAATGTCCATCAAGACATAAAATACTATTTTTAATATTGAGAAAGAGGTAAGGGTGTGGGAACATGTTATCATCCGACACACTAAACAAAGACACCTATTGAAGGAGATCACTGAGCTCGGCGAAGACAAGCTACATGAAGTTGACATCCTCAGTCGTGAGACCATAGAGTATTCGGGGCTCGTTTGATGCTAGTTGGGCCTCAAATTAGATCTTATTTCTAGATTCATGGATAAACCAAAGGAATCTCATTGGAAATATGGAAAGATAATTTTAAGGTATATAGCTGGAACAAAAAGATTTCAATTTTTGTACACATCTTCAAATGATTACGAATTGAATGGATGCATGGATAGTGACTAGGGAGGTAGCTTGGCTAAAAGAAAAACACTTTAGCATATTTCTTCCATCTAGGATTGGGTGTTATGTCTTGGGCATCAAAGAAACAACCAATTGTGATGGTGTCATCTTCTGAAGTAGAATATATTCAGGCTACATCAGTAGCTTGCCAAGCAGTATGGATGAGGAGAGTGCTTACAGACTTGAGGTATCCACAACAAGAACCTACAAAAAATTATTGTGATAATAATTCAACATTTTATTTATCTAAAAATCATGTCTTTCATAAACGTAGCAAGCATATTGATATAAGATATCACTATATTCAAGAATTGGTGAACAATGGTGACATACATCTTGAGTTTTGTAGGTCCAAAGAATAATTAGTAGATATTTTCACAAAGCCGCTTGCAAAGAATGTTTTTTAGCATCTCTGAGAAGGAATTGGTATTGCAAACATACATGGAAATGAAGATTAAGGGGAAGTGTTGGCGTATGTGGACTTTCAACTATTCAGATTTAATTTTCCTTACCACCGTACTCCATCTACTCCAACCACCAATATTTATTTCACCCTTTTTGTCTATCTTTCCTAGTTTCTTATGACAAAGGCATTATTGTAAAAAACTTATATTGCACAATCTTCCAAAGTTAATTTTTATTTGTGTTTCCATGTTTATTTTCTTATTCCACTCCGCAATTTCTTATTCTTGTCCTGTCTCTATATTCAACTCTAGTGATAAAGTGAAGCTGGGAGTTTTTTAAAGTTTTAAAATTCATTGAAAGTGTCCATATATATTTTCAAGGTCTATAAAAAGAGGCAAGTTTCAAGAACTCCTATTGAGAGGTGACACTATTATTAGAACTGCATGAAAGGCCAACAAAATTAAAGAAAAATAAAGGGAAAGGGATTTGGTCATTTTGTTGTATCTTAAAACATTGTCCGTGGTGCAAAGCACCTCATGACAACTAGGGTCACTCGGTTTATCATTAGCCCTATAATGAACATCGTGAAGGATATGAAAAAAAAAAAAAGGATCTCCAAGATTTCTTTGAGATGGAAACATGATCCATAAGATCATAGCAATGTTGTAAGGGGGTTAATAAATCCATTTTCTTAATGTTGTTAGAAGGTCCCTAGAATGGAAAAATAGACAATAAAGGATAATGTAAAGGCTTGAGAGGATAAATTTAGGATTATAGGGATTTTTAGAGTTTATTAAAATATCATTTTCTAATGTCTTTAGAGTCATTTGAGGTTAGTTGTTGGGTTGAAAATGTAGTGTCAACTTTACACCATTTTTATGCATTGTCTTTATGCATTATAGTGGCAGCATTATAGGAATGGTAGTTGCACCATTTTTATGCATTGTCTTTATGAATTATAGTGGAAACATTATAGGAATGGTAGTTGTAACTGTTTGTAGTCGGTTTCAACAAACGAAAATAGGTTATTGAAAAGTAAATACAGTCTTTTAAGGATAGAGTCTCTCGAATAAAAACAAAACGAGAGCAGAAAGCATTAAGGAGGGAGATCTCTGCACAGTCTATAATAGAGACCTCTTTGTATATACATGAAAAAATTTAATATAGTGGCGATTTTTTTTTTTGGTATGCTGTTTGTGGACTCCAAAATGTGGAGAAGAGCATTGTTATTTTCCATTGTTTTGATTATGGGAATGAATTAGTTATCTATGTTTTTTTCTTGACTGTCATGGGGAAAAAATAGTCTCAGTGCGGGGGCCATATCTCCCTAATGCACCGTTGGATTTTCATGAGCTTTGGATATGTTTTTATAAAGATAATTTCTCCTATCCTCACTGGAGATATCATGGAGTTTTGATTTGGTTTGAAAGTTATGAACCTCTATGTGCGGGTATATCCAGAATGGAAGAGTTGAAATCCATGTTTTAAAGAATGATTAGTTATTTTTTATTATGTTGTTCAATGAGAGTAATTGAGTATGGTAGGTCTATGAAGGAAGTTGTTGACCAAGCTTGAGAACTTTAATGGTGTGAAGTTAAGTGGAGGTGAGAGCTAGTGTTGTGACCCCAGATTGGTCATATCAGTAGATTGGATCATAGTGTTGATCCTGGTTGAAGGCACTTTTGGGAGACACTGAGAGTGTTTGGAAGATTCTTGGAAAAATCTTGGGAGCTCACAAACTTGACTTACACCAATGTGGTATTAGAGCAAGGAAGTATATCCTTGTAGTTGGAAAAGATAGTCAAGATGTATTTGACAACAAAAGAGAGGATAATCTATGAGGCATACAAACCCTTTAAAGATTCAGAAATAAAGCACAAAGAAGAAGTAGAGAAAAAGAAGGAAGAGGAAGAAAAAAAGGAGGGAGCAAGAACCCAAGCACTAGAAGAGATTAGAAAGCTAAAGAGAAGAATAGAAGAAAATGAAGCCCAGATACAAGAAACCAAGAAGATGATGGAAGAACTCCAAGAAAAAGAAAAGAGAGATGAGTTCTTGAACAAACAACAACAAGATGACAAAGCACCCAATAAAGAGAAGATCCAAGATGTTGCAGAGGTTCTTGAAGAAGAAATAGATATGGAAAAGGCAACTAGTGATGTGGAGCATCCATTCACTGAGAAGACAAATGTATGTGTAGCTGGGATAAAGATATGTCCTTTAACACTAGATAAGGGTATAGAACAGAAAGGTACCCCTATGTCTAAAGATTGTGAGGCTAATGAAATAGCCATGAAGTTGTGTGATGGTTTTCTTATCAAAGAAGAATGCCACAAAAAACAAGTTGCAGCAGTGCTCTCTACATATAAACTTGAGGATGAAGACAAGATAGATGAAGACACGGATATGCATGCTATAGATTTAAGTACTTGGCATGAGTTCAAGTGGATGAATAGAAGCTGCAAGACACCACCCAAGAGAGGACACATTATTGTTACAGGATACTAGCACTTAGCGCCAAAGAATTGAAAAATAAGGAAGAAGACAGTGGAACCCTTGGGACTTGGATTCTTTTCCACCCCGGGAGTATGGTGCAGAGCACCTCATGAATACTAGGGTCACTCGGTTGATCATTAGCCCTATAATGAACATCATGAAGGATATGGCAAAGAAAAAAAGATCTCCAAGATTTCTTTGAGATGGAAACATGATCCATAAGATCATAGCAATGTTGTAAGGGGGTTAATAAATCCATTTTGTTAATGTTGTTAGAAAGTCCCTAGAATGGAAAAATAGGCAATAAAGGCTTATGTAAAGGCTTGAGAGAATAAATTTAGGATTATAGGGATTTTTAGAGTTCATTAAAATATCATTTTCTAATGTCTTTAGAGTCATTTGAGTCTAGTTGTTGAGTTGAAAATGTAGAGTCAACTTTAGACCATTTTTAGGCATTGTCTTTATGCATTATAGTGACAACATTATAGGAATGGTAGTTGCACCATTTTTATGCATTGTCTTTATGCATTATAGTGGCAACATTATAGGAATGGTAGTTGGAACTATTTGTAGTCGGTTCCAACAAATGGGAATTGGTTGTTTGTGGACTCCAAAATGTGGAGAAGAGCATTGTTATTTTCTATTGTTTTTATTATGGGAATGAATTAGTTATCTGTGTTTTGTTCTTGACTTTCATGGGTAAAAAATAGTCTTAGTGCGGGGGCCATATCTCCCTAATGCATCGTTGGATTTTCATGAGCTTTGGATATATTTTTATAAAGCTACTTTCTCCTATCCTCACCGGAGTGATCGAGGAGTTTTGATTTGGTTCGAAAGCTATGAACCTCTGTGTGCGGGCATATCCAGAATGACAGAGTTGAAATCTATGTTTTAAAGAATGATTAGTTATTTGTTATTATGTTGTTCAATGATAGTAATTGAGTATGGTAGGCCTATGAAGGAAGTTTATGACCATGTTTGAGCACTTTAATGGTGTGAAGTTAAGTGGAGGTGAGAGCTAGTGTTGTGACCCTCGATTGGTCATATCAATGGATTGGATCATAGTGTTGATCCTGGTTGAAGGCACTTTTGGGAGACACAGAGAGTGTTTGGAAGATTCTTGGAAGAATCTTTTAAGCTCACCAACTTGACTTAGATCAGTTCGAGTACATGAAAGGAAGGCAAAATCACATCTAGGACCTAATAATCATTTCAAAATGGTTTATTGTATGTTTTAGATCTGAAGGGGAGTTCTTGTTGGAAAATAATTTAATTACCAACTACCACTGTCAGCACTAGCATGCGCAGTTAGACTGGAAACTTCCAGCACTTTCAAACATTATCCAAACATACTGCACAATCTAGAATGTTCTAAGAATTCTGGAGCATTCTCAGACCTCTATAAATAAAGGCATTATATAAGCATTTGGTATCAGATTTTTATCTGATCATAATGATAAATATAAGATTTTTATTATATCTTCTCCTCTCTGTTTCCTCTCTGCCCTGATTTTCAACAGTTCTATAAAGGTGACTTTGTGAACATTTAAGCTTTTCGACATCTTGGGCCAGTTATCAAACACCAATCAGAACCAGAAAAGAGTTCCGGAACTCTCCGTCTTCCCGACAACCATGATATGTAATACCATTCAAGTTTCGAAGTTTTCAATAAAAATTGGCGATCTCGAAGCATTTTAGGGCTATGTGTAAGTCTGCCTTTGGTTTTAGGCTACGTTGAGAATTAATGGAGGGACGGATTAGGGTTTCTATATTTGCAAGGAACACGCGACCAATTTCATGAGTGAAAAATTGAAAGATGGATTGAAGAAGATGATGGGGTGGCTCAGATCTACATGCTACCGCGCAGAAGTTGTCACACCTACCCTTTCCTTACTGGTGTTTTCAAAGAAAGTGACTTAAATTGCTTACCTAACAACAACTAGTTGCCCGCCCAATACATATTAAAAAATTCTCTTAGCAGTGGATGTCCAGTTAACAACTATGAGCATTTAAACAAAAATCCCCGAAATGGAATGCTCAAAATCCCCGACGTGGTACAAGAAATGAACAAAGGCATGAATAAAAAAGAAAAGAGCTAAAGGAAGGGTGGTTTTCTGAAAGGAGACCCTCGCGCAAAATCGGCAGAGGATTTGCTTTTCGAATGGTAATCTTTGAATTCGTCACTTGAATAGCCCATATAGGATTTGCTCTTGCTAGCCCATATAGAGATTTGCTTGATTTGCTTGAGATTTGCCAATTACCTACACAATGAGGTTACATCATTTATCATCTATTAGTCATGCTGTGATCATTGAATTCGTGAACCATCATCAAAACTCTTCCAACCAAGTGAATTGATAAGAAATAGAAAGGCCAGAGGCGGGAGAGATTGGATCCAAGGGGGAAGTAGGGTACAACAATTGGGGCACTACATGAACTGCCCTTCTTCTTCTCACTTGAATCTCTCGTCTTTTTCCCATTATCATTTTCATGCTTTCCGTCTTCTTCGGGGAACATATCATTTGTAGCGGGTAATTTTAAGCAACTCTGCACAAATACGAGTACACCCATTTTGGAGAAGTTTGGAGAAACGTTGCAGATAGAAATCAGATGTGTGTTTGAACAATGAGTGATATAGTAATGTGGAGTAGTGCTTGACATTGGATTGAATTTATATGGAAAAAGGTGCAACTCCTCCATCATTGTTTTTTCGTTTAAATTGCGTGGAGTGCACGCCAAGTTACTCCCAGTGGTCATAGTTGGATGAGAAATGAATTGTTTTGGTCAAACCTGAAGGCTACTTGCGTTTGTGGTGGGCACTAGGAAATACAAACAAATATCTAGAATAACATGCGACTGATAAACAGTTTTTTAACATTTGATTTTTTCTTTTTCGCTGAAGGAAAAATGTGCTGATGAACATAGCTCCAATCATGTTTGGCCACTCAATGGAAAAAAATAATTTTAAAATAAAAAGAGACACTATTTTTTTCTTAAATAATACGCCTGCCAAGGGAAGAAAGTATATGCCGAAGTTGTCAAAATCATGAAGGGGAATTACAATTCATTTCTTGCTTGGAACGAAGTGAACGATTGGGACATTATAATTTATCTTCAGTCCCTTTCTAGGGTAATATTTACTATTTTTAGTTATATCAGATATTCAATGTTAATATTTTTAATATTTAGAAAACAATCTATTTATAACTGGAACTATTTTTCTTGTTCTCGTTATGATAATGAAATGATTATGTCATATAAATGCATATTACTCCATTTTAATGTAGTCTATAATTGCATATTAATGCCTTCATTGATGTCAGTCAACATGCTCTCTATTGATGTTCATTCCATATGTTATGCTGTTTGTAAAATGGGTAATTAGGTGGATAGGTCATTAGATAAGAACTTTTTATATTATCTATGTTTTATGTCCTTTTTACTTATGCAAATAGTAGACCAATGGTAATAAATGTCTTCACATATTGCAGGTTGGGGATTATTAGAATTTGTACATCTATCTTTTTAGAGTTACCTATTAGACTTTGATTAGTATAAATAACATTGTAGCATGTATATTTCATTCTATACAATTATGATCCACATGTTCAAGAAAAGTCTTTTATGATCTTCTAAATTGATATTTATTTGGGTGCCTTCGCATTTAGATTATAAAAATTGTGCTATAACAAATACATTAACTAGAATGTAAATGTTTCCTCATTGGAACTAAGGGAGGTGGTCTTTGCAACGTCTCTAGAAAAAGCTCCGGGTTCAAATGGATTCACAAATTGAGCTTCTTAAAAAATATTAGGAGTACATAATAGAAGAAATCTTGCTTTCTTTAGAGAAATCCAAATGAAACATGACTATTTGAAAAGAACTCAATAATACTTTTATTGAAATAAATCCCAAAAGTAGATGTCCCTATATCGTTTGTAGATTTCAATCAGTTACTTTTTGCAACACTCAAGTTGCAAAATCTTTACAAAAGCTATTTTAATGCATCTTGCAAAAATCGTACCTTTCGTCATTTCTGGTGAACAAGGTGGTTTTCTTCTAGGAAGGGAAACCCTTGATGGTGTTGATATAGCTAATGAGATATTACATTCAATTGCCAGTAAATTTTTCCTTCATTAATCATAAGATTGGACACGATCAAAACATATGATAGGATTAATTGAGACTTTCTCTTCATCATTTTTAACATATTGTATTTCAGTAAGAAATGGATTAAGTGGATTGCCTCGTGTATATCTACCACAACACTATGAGTGATTTTTAATGGTTCTCCTTTTGGTTTTAGTATCTAGATATTAAAGTTGCAAATAGGTTTGAGTGATGGAAGGGAATCAAAATCTTAAATATTTAGAACTCATCCATTCATTTTTTATTTACTGATGACACTTAACTCTTTTGGTAAGATATTTTGGTTGAGGATGATGCTATCAATAAGGTAATTTTTGAATATATACCTCCTCCTCAAGTCAACATGTTAATATTGACAAGTCTAAGATTTTCTTCATGAACGTTCATCCTTTGGTTCAAGAAATAATAACCAGATTTTGTAAGTTTTATGTTGGTTTTTTTCTTACAAGTACATTAGTATTCCATTTTATTATGGCTCAAAGAAATATGGATTTTTGCATAAAATGGATTTTGGCATAAAATTTTATATTTAATCTCTTAAAGGATCCATTTATCTTGAAAACATAAATGGTTGACCATAGCAAGTAAAATCACAATTATAAAACCTATTTTGAATGCCATCATATTTGATATCAATCTTGAAGTTTCCTAAAGGATATTTATAAGATCTCCAAGCCAATCTTACATCTTTCTTCTCATCTAAAAACATTCATAATAATCATAAAATTCCTTTAGTGACTTGGACTAAAGTCTATCTCTCAAAGAACCAATGTGGAATATTATTAAAACATAGATTTGTAGAATAGAGCTTTAGGAGCCATATTTTAGAGGTCCTAGAGAATCTAGAATTCACAATGGGCTAAGCTTATATTGTTAAAATACTTGGATATTCTACACATATACATTTTTTCACTCTAACTACCTTGCCCAGAGGCTCCAAAATTTGGAACTTTCTAGCTTCTTGAAGAGAAAATATCCTGCTATATATCTCATGGTTAATTCATGTGGAAAAAGACTAAGTGTTGGGATGATTCTTGGTATGGTCATAAAGCTCAAAATCTTACAATAAATTAGTTTGTACTAGAATCTACTTTAAAAGTCTTTAGAGAATATAGGTTTTTGATTATCTTTATCTTGATCATTTTGGTAAGCTCCATGTCACCTATTAGAAGTTTGTTTCTTCTTACCTTTTTTCTCAAGATCTTAATTTTAAACTCATCTTATATTTTCTTTTTAAAAAGAAGCATTATATTCTCAAAACAAGAAAAAATTATCTAGTTAAAGGATATGTCAAGTTTTTATACTGTCAATGATGGGTATATCTCTATGATTCATCTTTTTCAGTCCCTACTTGGCGTGCAAATTTGTGTTGGGGCTCGAGTTGCCTTTCAAAGGAAGGCTCTTTTTCTTGGATCACCATTTAAGAAAGAATTCTAAAACGTCTAAGATTAGGCAAATTAAGAATTAATGTCGATTTCCCTTGTGTTTTTTTGGTCAATTGTTAGAATAAATAGATTGTATTTTCCTCTAGTATGAATTTTCTTAAAATTATCAGAAATGGCTTTAGTGGCAGCTAGTTTGGCTTTCCCTCTAAGTCATAACCTTCTTGTGCTTTTATAGATTTGTACAACTTTTTCAAAACAAATCATGATTGCATGCATTTGGGAAATCAATTATTTGATCCTAATCTCGAATTCATTCTTTAAAGGAGCTCTCATATCTTTAGAAAAACAAATTGTTTTATCTTAGGGGTTATCAATTAAATGGAAAAATCAAGCTTTAAAGTCAGCACGAGTTACAATTATAAACACATAAATAATTTAAATTGCTTTTTATTCTTGGTACAATCATCTACTAAAAACATGTCCTTTCCTCAAGACAATTCCCATACAAGGCCATATTCTTTCATCTCCTAGAAATGATTCTTAAAATAATGCTATATGGTCACCTCCTCCATTGAATAAATGGAAACTTACCTTTGATAGAGCTATCATGGATATCCATGTATGCCTTGGATTGGTGTACTCATTCACAATTTAGAAGGTAAGGTTATTTGTATTAGTTTTATTAAGGTTAATTAGAGTATTAATATTAAAGGAAAATTAGAAGTGGTATATGTGGTTCTTGACATGGATTTAGTATAGTAATAATGATTTAATTATTTAAGGTGACTCGTTACTAGTAATTAATTCTTTATTAAATAAGGGCATAACTAATTAGAATTTTAATTATATTTTGAATAAAATTCTTACGTAGTTATCTTTCTTCCTATGACCTTAGGCATTATTATAGAGAAGAAATTACTTTGGATGAACATCTAGCTAATAGGGCCAATGGTTGTAATGAGCACCAGAAAGAACTTACTTAGTGTGATCTACTTCTATTATTATGATTATATCTTTTAATGGAGTGACCTTTTAAAAAAATATGCGAGTCTATCCATTCTTGATTATTAAAGTGTATACATGGATCGTTTATTTATGGCGTCACTTGGCTCTTTGATGACATTTTTTTACCCCTTTTTTTACCCCATTTTTTAACTCTCAATTGCCACATTGGGTAAGCTCTTTATATTTGATAATAATGATTGATTAAGTAGTTTTAGTTACTCTTGGCTCTTGTACTATTCATTAGTTATTTTATGTTCAAGTATAAGAGTTGATATGTTGGTTGACATGCAAGTATGTACTACTAAAGAACATGTGACACTCTTTTTTTCATGCTTGTAACTATTCATTATAGGTTTTAATATTTAATTGAAGGTTTTATTCAAGTCATATCATTTGGTATCTATTTCTTGACTTGAAATTTTTTAAATCTTGTGGAATATAATCATTTTGCAATATGGACTGGCAAGGGAGATTATAAAAATAGAATAAAAATGTTAATTGTTTGATGCTATTATTCAATGGTATGAGTGATTTTTTATAAGGAGATCTGGAATTATTATAACCAAAGTAGTTTTAATAACTGTAAAGAGGTCCTACAAGGCGACAAGGAGGAAAAAGGTTGGCATCAACCTTGGTCAACTCTAGTCGGGACCAAACCATTAGGCAAATCCCTTTTTTTGGAGATAAAAGACCTATCTGATAAGGAAAATAGAAAATATGCTATTTCATTACCGGACGAAATCATTGACCACAATATTTCCTCAATGTCATAACATCAGGTAAATGATCCCTGATCATATTCCTCAAAACATCCTTCTTGTCCGGCCCATTGAGTCTGCAAATATTCCATGATATTAGTTTCATTTATTACTTGGAGTACAGGCGGTCTGGATGGTCTATTGGGTTCCATCCGTAATATTTTTGCAGGCTTCTTCTTATCAGATTTGGAACAAATATTTTCTCCCTAGTCCTTTCTTTGTACCTCCCAGATCAGCTTTGTTCTTACTTCTTGTTGTTGCTAGGGAGACCGGGGATGGGTCTCTACTTCGTTTTCTATTCCTGACCTTTATCCATTTATCCTCCTTCCCTTCTTTGTATTTTGTAAATATTCCTTCCATTCTAGTGAAGCTTCTCAGAGTGATCAAGTTTAGAAGAGCTTCCAGTTCCATGTCCTGGTTCTCAGGTTTGGTGTGAGCTAGTGAAGCCGCGCCCTTCAGAGAGTTCTATGCGGGAAAGAAAACCACTAACTCCCAGGAAGGTTTAGCGAAATGAGGAGCCACCGCTGAAGGGGAGGGAACATTTTTATCATGCCACTAATCCTTAAAGGATTTAAGAGTACTTTCATCTGAAACTGGTTCTGCCACCATAAAAGGTAGTAGGTCCAAGCTTACTAGAGGGGTCAGAGGAGGAGTCCTTTTGGCTTTGTCCTAGGGCAATAGATCTTGGACTCTATTATGGAAGTGCACGAAGTGATTCTTTACTTAGAAGCTGGGAATTGGGAGGGTTTCCTTCTCAAGCTTGATTTATCCAACGCTTATGAAAGAGTGGATTGGTCCCTTCTCATGAAAGTGATGTGAGCTTATGGATTTAATGAGAAATTCTCTCTCATCATTAACCAAATTATCTCTTCAGCTTCCTTCTTGGTCTTGGTTAATCGATCTCCTTCGGCCTTCTTTAGTTCTTCGTGTGGTCTAAGACAAGGGGACCCCCTATCCCCTATTCTCTTCATTATCTTGGCTGAATGCCTTGGAAGATTGATCTCTACTCATAGGCCTATTGAGGAGCTGAAAGGCATCAAGCTGTATTTTGGTATATCTTCTCTCATCAACAGTTTGTGGATGATACCATATTAGGAGGGAAAGCGTCTCTGAATGAGGCTAAAGTTGTTAGAAACTTGCTGGACTCCTATACTAGGGCCACTGGCTAGTATATCAACTGGACCAAGAGTTCCCTATACTTCATCGACACCCCTAAGGTCAGACAAAAAAGAATGATAGATATTTTGGGGTGTGGCATTGTTTCCTTGCCTTCCAACTACTTAGGCCTCTAGCTGGGAGCAAAACCTCCATGAGAATTTTGGAATAGAATTATTGACAGGTTTAATAGAAATTTAGCAGGGTGGAAGGGCATTATCCTCAGCCAAGCGAGAAAGATTTAGTTGGTCAAGTATACTCTCCAAAACCTCCCTACCTACGCCCTAAGCCTTTTCTCCATCCTGGCTATGGTGGTTGAAGCCTTCGAAAAATTCAAATAAGATTTCTCTGGTCGGGGGATGGAAGAACACAAGCACATTCCTTTGATTGCATGGGACAAATTTTGTCTTCCCAAAAGGGAAGGGGGACTAGGTATCAAAAGGATCAAGCCTTTTAACAGGGTGCTCCAGGCTAAATAGATATGGAGAATCTTCCATGAAAATGGGGAATGGCAGGACTTCTTCGAGGAGAAATACCTGCCCAATGACTCTCTAATTTTCTTCTATGAGAATGAGTATATCCCGCTAGGTTCTTGTATTTGGAATGGCCTTCTTAAAGCTAAAGATTTTTCTAAGACCAAAGCGAAATGGAAAGTTGGTAATGGCCACAGTATCAACTTTTGGAATGACAATTGGGTTCTAACTAAAGCACTGAAAGATATTGAATATTTCAATCAATGGAAGGAGGACTACACCCTGACCTTTAGAGATAGGGTCAGTGACTACACGGTTGGTAATTCCTGGGTGGACCTAGCTTCAATTTCCTTGGAATTATCCCCCTTACTCATGGTTCTCAATGCCACATCACTTTCCCAAAACCAAGATATTTTGATCTGGGAAGGCTCCTCTAATGGCTCTTATATTGTGGCTTCTGCTTATTCTACTTAATTTCATCCTCAAGCCCAACCTTTCTGGGTGAAGGCCTGGCTTCTTGGTTTAATCCCAAAAATTAAATTTTTTTTTTAACTCTTTCTTCAGAACTGCATCCTGACTGTTGATAACCACATTAAGCAAAGCATCCCAATTCCCAATAGGTGTGTTTTATGTCTCTATCAAGTGTAATATGTTAATCACCTTTTCATTCACTGTTCCTTCGTAAGCTTTGTCTGGCACTATATTCTGGCTTTATTTGGCCTTCACTAGTGTTTCCCTTCCTCTGTCAAATATTTGTTCTACCAATGGACCTAGCCCTTCAAAAATATTGTCTTTAAGAAAATTTGGTCTTGGGTGATGCCTCACCTTTGCTGGGGAAAATGGAAAGAATGAAACAATCGCATCTTTAGGGATTGTAATGCCAGCCCAAAAGTCATATTTCAAAAGATTCATCATGCAATCTTTGAAAAATTTGTTGTATGTGGGAATACAAACCCTTTTTCAGGACAAAGAGATGTTGACCTCAACAATTCAAAGGCTAATCGACAGAGATGCTTCTGGTGCTGTCCTCTGGAAGACTGGTCAAAAGACAACTTTGATGGAGCTGCCAAGGGAAACCTAGGCAAGGCGGGAAGTGGCAGGATTATTTAAAAAAAATTTAGTGAAGGCAATGTAGTGGTCAATCTCCCATTGGGAACATAAACCAAACCCTATGTAGAAATGAATGATTCCCTCCACGTGACCAAGTTAGCTCATGAAATGGGGATAAAACATCTCTAGTTTGAAGGTGACTCACTTAACATTATCAATTATCTTAAAAACCTCCACCCATCTTTGTGGACTATCACTAATATGATAGAGGAGACACGTATCCTCTTCACCTCTTTTGAAAATGTACACATTACCCATGTGTTCAGGGAAGGTAATCAAGTCGCCGACTGGTTCACCAACTGGGCGGTGTGAAGTTAAAATCATATGCGCTGGCCTAGTGGGGGAGATCTGCTATGTGATGCTTTGGATTTGGTCAATCTCAACCGAATCCATGGGAAGAAAGAATATATAAAAATCAATCATGATTGTGATAGCTCGGATGGGTAATGGCGTCGCCATAAATGGTAGGTATGAGATAGGCTGTAAGGGTAATAATAACAATAAAAACTCACACACTTACTAGGCTTCCAAAAGTAAAGAAACAACTTACAGCTTAAGGCATCACAGTAAAGATTTCTGGAAATTCTTGAAGAGCTCTGGTTTTCACAGATATTTGAGTCTGTTAGCTACCCTAAATCATTCAGTGATGGGAGGGGAAAGACATAGGAGGGAGCTTGAAAAGGACAAAAAAAAATGGAAGAGGCGAACAAAGGTCTGGAATTACCTTCATAACGGAGGGATTTCAACCTTTATAGAAAGACTCCATGGCAGAAAGTCGGCTGTAACTAAATTATTCATAAAAAATTGGAACAAAGGTAGCATAGAGATTGAGGGCAGAAAATTCATGGTTACCGAAGATGTCATCTCTGCTGTGACAGGGATACCCATTTTTGGGAAAAAACTCTACGTAGACCGAAAGATTGATATTAGTGATTTTGTGAGAGACGAGGAGGAGAAGAATGAGCTCATCAAAGTCAACACCCATTACCTGCCTGAAGGATTGAAAATGCTATGGAATTTTTTTCTCCATGCCGTCATCTACTAAATTACTCTGGACTCTGGGTTTGATAGAATTCAGACCATCACTTTGTTCTGCTGAATCACTTTCACCATGGCATGTTGGTCTATATCTCCTTTTACTTATATTCTTCTATAAATGATAATATCAATGGGTATAGAGAGAAATCCATTGCTAACCCTGCCCTACATGAAGGGCTTTTGGTGTTAATCTATGAGTACTTTAAATCCCAAATCTTGGTCAAGGAGATGAGCTAGAAAGAGGAGATAGAGGCCTCAGGCTCAGACTATATCCCCATGAATATAGAAGATAGTGAATTTATGCATTCCAAAGAGATTGAGGAACATGATAGAAAGAATATTAACTAGGGGTCGACGTCTAAGAAGAAAAGAGGCAGTCTAGTTAGAGTCATAAAAGAATTGGCAACCCCTAAAAAATAGAGCACCACTGCTATATATTTCGATGAGGATTACAATGAGAATGAGGAGGGCATGGATTATGAAGGCGATGAGTAGCTGACTAGAGGGAAAGGCAGAAAGAGAATGCTCTCCATGACTAGGAATTACCCAAGCAACAAGGGTAAGGACAGGCCATCATTTGCTGATAGGACTATCCCGGAGGACAAAAATTAGAGAGCTTCCCATGTTGTGGACAAAGTCCCTTCACCATAGACTCATGACATGGGGAAGGAACATGATAATGAGTTTAGCTGTTATATGGCGGAAAAGGCCAGGATAATTGGTTGGAGGGACTTCAATGTTAAGACAACAAAAATAGTAATAACCAGAGAAATAATTAACCCCAAGGTCCTAGAGGGAGAGGGCAGCCAAATTAAGTTGGATGAGCTCATTGACCTATCAATGGTGGTGCTCAGCAATAATACTAGGGAGTTTGACATGAATCTGCTCAATAATTCTAGAAACAACATGGTAGACCAATATAGGACTATTAAATGGCTTTTCCATGAGGTGGAAGACCTCAAAAATAGGGTTAAGGGTACCAACAAGGCCAACAGGGATATTGATGCAGAGGAACAGAGTAATCTGAGCACCCAGGTCAAGAAGATGGAGGATAATATGACTAGGGTTGATGCTACCCTAAAGAAGATTATAGAACAAAGCTACAACACCATGAAAGTGTCCAGGGAGCACACTAACACTTACATTGACAAGCTAGAGGAAAAGCTCGAGTGGAAGGAAGTGGCCAGAATGGTTGTGGATTCAGACCAGGAACTTGATCAAGTTCTGGGCAAGAGAACACATGCTAGAACCAAGAAGACCAAGGACAAGGAGCTGGAGAAGGATATCCAGAAAATCAAGGACTTGGTGGCCAACATGGAGCTGATGGAGGCTAAGGATGCCACTCTTTTGGTGGACCTTTCTTGAGGTTCTTTGGATTTTTTTTCTGTCTCTGGTTTAATCTGCATTTTTAGATGCTTAGCCTTCTTTTTGCTCTAGATTTTTGGCATGTTCTTCCTTTTGCTATGCTCTTCTTTATTCTGTGAACTGTGTTACCTCTTATTACTTTGTTCTAGGTTTCAGGAACCCTGTAAAGCCTGTTTTACTTAATCAAAAATTGTAACAATGTAATATGCTAATATTCCCCCTTTTTACACTGATCTTGAAAACATAAAATTCACCTGGCGCCATGGATCCCCCTTACAGTTTACAAAACAACACATATTTATTATATACCATATATATTTTGATAAAATATTCTCCTGAAGAAATAAATATTTAACCAAGAAGAGCTTCACCAAGGTGTCTATTGACACTCAGAAAAGTGTAGCTTTGAGTTATATTCTTGAGCTTCGAGTCTTGGAATCTCAAATAAAAAATTCTTGAATTATTCACCAACGATATATAAGAGATGCCATAAATCTGAGTTAGGGTAAGTGCACCAAGATGGCATGCAAAAAAGTGGCCACCCAACCCCAAAAATAAAAAAACATCCCTAACACAATTGTGTTACTTTAAATTAAAATAAATTAACTAGGCTTATGTTTGGTAAATTTAAAAGCTAAGAATGAGGCTAGTTAATAGGGCTAGATAACAAGTTTGGATCTTGGGAGCCTCATTTCCCTCCATTTACCTCCATTTTCACTTTGTTTAGTTCTTCAGAACAAATTTCTCAAATTACTCATCATCATGTGATTACACATCATCAAGTGGGTATTTGTAAAATTACCACCATAATTTCACATGTAATCTAAACTTTCTAACCATATAAAATTTTCTAATTTTGGACAACATTAGCATAATAAATTTTAATCTTCTTTACCAGTGTCTTGATATTCCTCATAGACATATGTCTACTATTTTTTAATAAATTTTGATCTACTTGACGAAATTCAAAATAAATTACATATTATTGTTCTACACTAGATTCTATACACTTTTAAAAATATTGCATTTTTTGATTATTTTGATGCAAGTTATGCCCAACACATGAATAGGTACCATATTTTCAGGATGTCGTAACTTCAAAAAATTATAAATAACTGAATTAACATTAAAACTTACCTATGTTGAAATTTCATCAGGAAATGTGGGTTGGGTCATCAGCATTAAAAACCCTTGGTGTGGTACCTCCCTCAAACTAGGGGTGACCTACAAAAGTCAAACAGATACTTCATACAATCATGAATTGATCATATTAAATATATACTTTATAGTAAAATACACACAAATAAATTAATAAATATACGTACCATGGGGCTATCACTGTGAATTGATATGTTTGTGACTCTATCATGGCAAACCAGTCTCACGACATCATCAGGCACCACCCTTTGTAAAATAAAACAGTAATTAAAAATGAATACACATAAGTGACAAGTATAAATGTATACATAAACAATCTAAAATACTTAATTACCTTCCCCTTGTCAACACTAGATGCCTGAACCCCCTCACATTGCCCCCAGTGACAGCTGGTGAAACCTGCATTAGTATGTAATAAGATGATCATAAAAATTAGAAAACACATGTATATACTATTATAATAAAAGGAAACCAATGAGTACATTAAAACATATGTACCATGGAATTGGCAAGGCCAAATGAAATGGCCGAAATTATGGACCCCTCAACCTATGCCATCTCCTCTTCTATCACAAACTAGACATAAATGGAACACATAAAAAACATAAGTGGACAATCATTATAAGAAAATTCAACTAAAAAAATGAACATTTAAAATTAGATACTATGTAACAAGTTAACTCTTTATTCTTACCGTAACAAGAGCCAATGGATTTGTATGCCCCTTATGCACATCTCCATGGGGTACTTTAGTGTTTTTAGTGTGCTATGCAGTATCATCCACCTCGAAGACGTAGTTATATGCATCACTATCATTCAGGGGACCAAAGCAAATATTCTTGCATATAACTCAAGTATAAGCACTCAAACATGTGAGCTCGTAGACAATGTGGAAGGGACAGAAGCATCAACATGAGGAGGCAACAATGCTGCACTCTGCCTAACCAGTATATCACTCATGGAATGAATGGTTTGAATAATCTATGAGTCACCCTCAGCAATAATATCGAGATTCTGCACTCTAGGAGGTAGTGAAATCTTGGGAGAGGGGACACATGTGTGGGATTTCACCCGTTGTGCCCTTAGCCTTTCCTAAGGAGTGGCTAATACTACGCCCTAGTTGTACCTCATGCTCCAATTATTTACCTTGTGACCAAGCATAAATTCAGCATACAATTTTCTTATGACCAACCACCAGCAGTCCCAAAAGTTGTCACATATTATATTCATCATGTGTGCACCATTTAATTCACAAATTGGTTTTTTAAGGTTCCACTTTTAAACCGATTTTGGGATAGATGAAAAATGTTACATATGTCATGTTTTATTATATTTAGATCCATAACTTTGTCATAGTCAAGCCCATCATCAAAATGGGCATGATTGGATTCGCGCCAAAGAAGTTTAGCTTTGTGTTACTATGTGATTTTCTCCATGCTTTCAATAATGGAGTTCAATGTGGAAAATATGGGGTACAATGTGGGGATAATTGCATATATCGTCTGATATCCTCTAAGATTATTTACATTATCTCCTATGAGATCCTGTAATGGTTAAGGGTTTGAGACCGGTTGGTCTTTTGAAGGTGGGGGATTGTTTTGAGGTGGTTTTGGATTGTTCGCGGACTCATTGGGAGGGTTTTCTTATTGGCGTAAATCCATGTATGATTCAAAAACAATAAAAAATAAAAAATTGTTGGAAACAATTGTTTAATTGTGTATTGTCCTTGATGTTACACAAATGTCATATCAGTCAATAGACAGAGTCTACCGAGCTCAGACGGTAAGAGAAGCTATTTACAGAGTCTACCCAGCGCTCCAGAATACTATACCGAGAAGTTAGTTACTACCGAGCTCACTCGGTCGATAAAAGAAATTCAGTCTTTACCGAGTTCTCTCAGTCATCAAAGAAAATGTGAAGGAAAGTCAGTGCTTACCGAGTTCACTCGGTTACCAAAGGATTTTTGCAGAATCTGCAGTGTTCACCGAGCATCCGTTGGTCAACACTGGAATATCATTTCTGGACT
>MU221908.1:159724-208024 GCA_018584345.1 Thuja plicata
TTTTTCAAAAACCTAAAATCAAAAAAGTTATTAAAGTTTTAGTGAACCTTACTATTTTAAGTTTAGGTACCACTTTTGATTAATAAATATTGTAAAAATAGTAAAATTTATCATATCATTATAAAATTTATATTTTTGAAATCTAGACAGTAAGATCTCTAATAGGTTTTAATTTTATCAAAAAATTTGATTAGGAAGACCCTCAAAAAATTACGGCAAGACAGAAATCTGGTGTTCAAATGCCTTAGCCATTATTTTGGAGGTCCAAGCATAGGCTTGGTCCCACCAAACCTGTCCCAAACCGAAATCCAATGTAAATGGTGGTTTGGTAAATTCAAATTTTAAAAAACGGGCACACGTTTAAAAATGTGTACCCATTTCTTAAATGTAATAAATCGGCATAAAAAAATGATTAAAAAAAAAAAAAAAACTTTAAAAAACGGGCACCCGTTTTGAAAAAAATTGGGTACCCATTTTTTGAATTTTGGATCGGGTGTCCGAGCCTAAGACGGGTGCCCCTTTTTTTCAAAATGGGTGCCCGTTTCTAGCGGTAGTTTTCAAGCCCACAAGACTTCCACAAAATTGGCACTCAACTTCTTGCACTTACCCTTGATTACCGATGATTCTCAGTTTACTCTAGCAACTTTGCTTTTACATGTTGACCGACGATTCTCGGTAAGTGTAGGCAGTTTTAGTTTTGAGCGTACAATGATGGATTTCGGTATGTATTGCCCGATGGAATAATTATCACAAATTTTAGCAAGTAATATCATGATGCATCTTTACTTATGCTAATTTCGCATTTCATTAACTTATTATAGAACTAATGTAAAATATTGCTTAGTGTAATGCAGTTCCATACTTACTTGTTCTGCTTAGGCGGGGGTGGTAATGTCATCAGATCCATTGGATGGGGTGTCACCATTTGCATTGCTTGATCTATCTTCATCACTGTTTGAAGCTTTCTCCACATTTTGTCTCTCATTCTCCAGATGTCTTCAATGGTATTTCCATTGGGAAATGTGTTGGTCTCTGTCATTCAGTCTCTGCAGTCTTTCTTGAGATGACCAACTTTATGACACTGTAAGCATATAATTCTAGGGTTAGTCCAACCTCTAGACTTTCTTGTCCACTATCTCATACAGTTTGCAAAAATATGACCAGATCTTCCACATATTGTGCAATTTTTCTGTGTTGTAATCTCATACATACTGGTTACTGACTCTTTTCGATTGATAGGGAGTTTCTTGACCTTTAGGCTTCCATGCTTACTTTTTCTTTTTCTAGCATTCAAGAGTTGTCTGCCTATTCATTTTACAAGTAGGACAGTATTTGTCCATGCAGGTTTCCTTCTTTGGTTGTTTCATCTCAGACTTACATTCATATGCTTTATGTCTTTTCTTGTTACATTTATAACAAAATCCTATGAATGAGGATGTAGATTTAGGAACACCTTTCATTTTACCTCTACATACATTTGATGTGTGACCTTTCTTTCCACAGTGATTGCATGTCATCTTTCTTGGTCTTGAATTTGCATAGACATTCTTTGGATCAACTTGATTGGGTGATTATCCATTCTAGGTAAATCCTAGACCGGTGTTGTTGTTGATTCTTTGTTGTCCATCAAGAAAATCATCCATTCTCTGATTTCTCTCTTCCGCGTTCTTGATAATTTGATTATGCTGCTACTGAATTCTGAGTTCTTGTTTAAGCTTTTCATTTTCTTCCCTTAGCTCATCGATAGCTTCTATTCTTTCAATGAGTTCAACATTCATTCTGTTTGCCTCTTGACTCATAATAATAATCTAATTTGTAATCTCATGGTGATGCTCTGTAAGTCTTAATATTTAAGATTATTTCTCTTGTATCTTTTTAGTAATCTTCCTTCTATCATCAATAGCTAGTGTTCTCTCTTGCTCGTCTTGTCTAGCACTATTCATGACATCAATCATTCTTACCATCTGTGTCTCTTGACTGATTTGTAGCTATTTCACTTGTCCAGCGAGATGTTGATTGATTTCATTTAAGCTTGTGATGCTTTCTTCTGATGTGTCTGATGCTTTGCTTGTATTTGATCCTGCAGACTCAAAGAAATCTAGTATCTCTTCCTCATGGTAATCTGTTTCACTACAGTGAGATGCCATAATCTTTCTTTCATCTAACAACTATTTCATCTTGATTCTATCTTTTTTGTACTACTCATAGAAGATCCGAATTTGTAACTTCTGATTCTCAATGCTCTTTTCAATTCTATACTTCTCCATTGTATGATCTTTTCTCTTAAGCCTTTAAGCTTTTCCAGATAAGAGACTTAGCTCTGATACCAATTGTTGGAATTAATGGGAAGTCTGTACTGAGAGGTAAGGGGTGACTCAGTACCTCTAAAAGTTTTGTATCTTTTAACCTTTATCCTTTAGGTAATCAATTGTTTATCCAACCATCTGTTCTATGCTATCTTGATGTAAGATTTATCAATTCATAAACTTAATCAAACATGTGAACATTCATAGAAACATTCATGAAAGTAATTGACACATAACACAAGATATGATATCGCAGAAAACTCTTGTTAGAAAGTAAAAACTGCGGTGGGGATGACACCCATAAATTCTTCATTATCTGTAGACTAGAAGGGGCTAGTTAAGGCTTAAAATTTTATCACTTTTGATGATATACCTGGTTAAGAGTATCTGTGGAGACCTGTTAAAGTCTACTCTTTTAAGAGCTTTAGCAACACTATTTAGTATGCACTCGGTTAAGAGATTTATAGTTGGATGGTTAAATCCACCTTCCTTGAAAGGATTTTTACACTTTGCTTCACTTGTTAAAAAATAAGCAAATTACAATTTCACCTAGTTTATGCAATCTCCTATTGTTTATTACAGCTCCATTTAAGATTACATGTATGGGTAAGTGCAAGAAGTTGGGTGCCAATTCGGTGGAAGTCTTGTGGACTTGAAAAATGCTGCTAGAAATGGGAACCCTTTTTGAAAAAAAAGGACACCCGATCCAAAATTCAAAAAAAAGGTGCCCATTTTTTTTCATAACGCGTGCCCGTTTTTAATTTTTTAATTTTTTTTTAAGAAATGTATTTTTCTTTGTCGATTTATTATATTTAAGAAATGGGCACACATTTTTAAACATGTGCTCATTTTTTAAATTTAGAATTTACAAGAGCACCCTTTGCATTGGATTTCAATTTGGGATAGGCTTTGTGGGACCAAGCCTATGCTTGGACCTCCAAAATAATTGCCAAGGCATTTCAATACTAGATTTATGTCTTGCTGTAATTTTTTGAGGGTCTTCCTAATCGAATTTTTTGACGAAATGAAAACCCATTAGAGCACTTACTATCTAGATTTATAAAATATAAATTTTATAGTGATATGATCAATTTTACTATTTTTACAATATTTATTAATCAAAAGTGGTACCTAAACTTAAAATAGAAAGGTTCACTAAAACTTTAATAACTTTTTTTCTTTTATATTTTTTTAAAAATAATTTATATGAAATCAATCTACATAGAATTTCCTTGAAGATAATTTTTTTTTTTAAAAGAAAGTGAATTTTTCGTCAAATTATGGTGGTCATACACCAGAGGTTTCAAAAATATATTTTATAGTCAATTAAAAATTAGTTAAAAACAAAATATTCAATAAAAAAAAGAAAAAATATTCTCATTAATATTTGGTGTCTTAGGTATCTTTCTCCAGAAGGATTCACAAAAAATTATTTATTTAGGTAAAAATATGGTGGTCATACACGTGTGTGGTATGGTCCTGAAACAAGCATTTTGAAAAAGTATTTTTTAAACATGCCTACTAAAAAAACTTTCTACCATGTGGGTATTTAAATAAATTACATATTTGAAAATTAGGCTCCGAGAACTACATTTTCTAATAGTGAAGTTTTTTTAGATTCAATCTCTAAGTGCCTCAAATTTTGACATAAATTGACATAAAATTTGAAAAATAGGGAAAACACTTCCACTTTTTTCCCAAAAAGTGGTCTCAAATTCTTATTGGCACCCATATAAGTATATCACCTAATGTGATTGAATAATACCTTTGATCCTCCATAGCCTATGTTCTTGGTTCTTGATAACCAAATTCACCTTTTGTTGTTCTACTTCTTGGAACTTTCAATCTGATCAATAGATGTGCGCATATGCTTCATTTATCCTCTCATCCATTCTCACATTATTATTAATGAATGATTACAACATCTATTTATAACATAGATTGACCTAATCAAGTTTCACGTAAAACAATATTAACTCTAAGATCACAAGTTTAAAACTTTACCTTGATCTCCTAGTCTGTGTTTTAAATTAGTTAGACCGATTAAAACACTTACATTAATGTTTCTTGTCCCTAAAGAAATAGTTTTAAAAAAAAATCAAGACTCTATAAATAGAACATTACTATTTTATCTGACGTGGAAGTCAGATCCACTTTTTGCGTGTTGTAACTGACTTTTGGTTTCTGTTGGTTAGTTATGCTCTGAAGTTAGTTAGACTATTTCTCGGTGTTCCTGCTTGAATTGTCTCTCGGGTTCCTCTTTTATTGTTCTCTCAGTTTGCACTATGACCTTCTCATCGGGTTCCACTTTCGGTTTACAGACAAAATTGTGTCATCAGTTTTCTTTGTACTTATCAGTTTGCAGTGATCTCTGATATCTACATTTTTTATTTTCTCTTTGTCCTATCCTTTGGTGTATGTTTGCCGAAAGTGTTCTTTGCATACTAATGGAAAAATAATGTCATCAACAAGACAATATCTTTCGTGAGTGAGAATTATTTTTCGTGTTAGATTCATAAGGGTGTCAGGGAAATTTGTTCAAAGTTGTAGAATTTGGCAAGTTTGTAAGCGAACTAATCAAAAGACTAGATTGTATAAACCTTTGACAATACGAGAGAGACCTTGGGAAGACATTAGAATGGATTTCATTCTTCGGTTACCAAAGAATCAGAGGGGTAATGATTCTATATTTTTGGTAGTGGCTATATTTTCTAAGATTGTTCATTTCATACCTTATAATAAGACTAAAGATTGCATACATGTAGCTGACTTATTTTCAAGAGAAGTTTTGAGAATGCATGGGTTATTGAAGAGCATTGTCGTACATGTAGCTGACTAATTAAAAGTTTAGGTCTATAGTTCACCCATAGAGAGATGGAGAAAAATAGTTAGGAAATAGGAGTTTGGGAAACTTGTTAAGATGTTTGGTTGGAGAGAAGACTATAAATTTGGATTTAGTTATGGCACAAGTAAAGTTTGCATATAATAATTTAGTGAATAGGAGTATAGGGAAGACACCATTTGAGATAGTTACTAGAATGAATCCTAAAGGAGTATCCAAGTTGAGGGATATCAGACATGAAGTCAAAAGAAATGTAGAAGAAAATATATTTGCATATCACATGAAGTTATTGAACGATCAAGTGAAACAATATTTGGAGGATATGAACCAGAAATACAAGGAAAGAATAGATGAAAAGAGAAGGCATAAGGAATTATAAGTGGGAGATGAAGTGATGGTGTATTTGAGGAAGGGTAGATTTCCTATTGGAACATGTACAGTAAGCTAGAGATGATGAAGTTTGGACCATGTAAGATCTTGAAGAAATTTTATTCAGGGAATGTTTATGAAGTTGAATTGCCAGATGACATGGACATATCACCTATATTTAAAGTTGCAGACCTATATGAGTATCATGAGATAGATATCAGTGAAGATAGTAGATCAGATGTTGAGAAACAATATTCTAAGAATCAAATGGATAAGATAGAAGAGATTTTGGATAGAATAATTGGTAGAAGCACTAGAGGTAAATAGTATACAACATATCTTGTCAAATTGAAAGACATACACATTAAAGATTTTTTGTAGATTTATCAAATCGAGGTTAATCATATTGGTTTTCCTTTAGCCCCAAAAAAGTGAGAGGCTCAATTTTCAATAACCCCAAGTGTCTTATGCAAGAGCATCTTGGGTTTTTTGGCAATATTAGATCAACGAAAAATACTTCTATTTTCAACTGTTCCTATTTTCTAGTCACTGTGTTTTCAGTGATGTTCCTTCGATTTGGATTATCTTCAGTTGTGTACCTCTTTGAATGCTCTTTATATTGGGTATGATCATCATTTAGGTTTCATGTTGATCTCTTTCTTCTGGATGGAGATTTCCTCAATTTTGGCTCAGACCTATTTGTTCTTCACGTTTCATTGTCTAGTGGAGTTTTATGATCTCGTAAACCTTTTCCTTGGTATGCATACCTTCTTGGCATATTATTTGATGTTCGTGGGATTTTGGCCAATCTCCCTTTCTGTTTGCACTTTATTTTGTTCCTTCCAAGGTAAGTTCTTATGGATTTGGGTCGTAACTTATATTTGGTGTTATGTTTTCCTACCTTGGGGAATGTCATCGTTCTTAGCCGACTTGTTTGTGTTGCAAACATCGATAATTTAATGTACTTGGTCTCTAGTTTGGATTTTATTAGATGGATAAGCTCTTAAAGGTTGGAATTGTAGATATTCTCATAATTCAATCAGCAATCAGGCCTATATGTCTGGAATATAGACTATATGTTGCAGATCCATTCTAATTGGCTTTCTGATAATGCGAAGGATAATCTTCCATATCTCTCATTTGTTCTTGGTTTTTTTTCCATTGTGTGACTCTTGTTGCAAGGATTGGACAAATATCTTTGACTTCCCCCCATCCTTGACTACACTAAGTTTTATCCTTAAGTGAAATATTTTATTACTTTCTATTAAGTTGATTAATTAGAAATTTATCTAGGATTGTGCATTCTCCATATTTGAAAAAGACCTTATACCCTGGTGCAGGAGCACCAAGGACAGGAGCACCAAGGACCAACATGAAGAACATGAAGGCTATGAATGAATGGAGGGCACCTAATGGAAATCAGAGGTCCAAGGAGATCAAAGGGATCCTAGGTGATGCAAATCACATCAACTATGGTGTATTGGCTCCTATAATGTTTTGATGTCATGAAATGGCATTTGTTTATTAAGAATAAGTTATATCCTTAAGGGATTAAATAAATGTAATTTGGACCATTAGTATCCCAATGTGTGTAGGATGTTCTAAGGGTTTTAGTTTGGCTTTAAATAAGTCTCCTAGGTGTTTGAGATCCTTTGAAGTTCTTAGTTTTCAAATTACAAAGGTTTAAAAGCATTTTTAAAGTTTAAAAATTCAAATATTTGAAAAGTAACAGCTAATAGCCCTTTAGGAGGGAAATGGAGTTTCTATCGTAAAAACACTTAACTAATCCCTCAAACTGATTGAAAGAGGTTGGGTAAGTTAATATTTTCATTCCTATTTTTGTTTTGCATTCCATTGTTCACACGTGGTGGCTAGAGTGTACGGACTACAACAACAAATCAATAAAAAGACAAGTTTAAATCTGAAAATTGAATTTTCTATGCATTGTGGAAGGTTTAAACACTTCTTAGCTTTAAGTTTTTGGTTTATGTTGGGATAGTAAGAAATATAGGATCATTTTTTCTCCATTCCAATGCATTGAAGGTCGTTTAATATGACTGTACTGTCATTTCCAGCAAGTTAAAGTTCAGATTTTGTAAAGTTTCTATCCATTTTGTAGTTAGTTTTGCAAACCTAGATTCTTTCCATGGACTCAAAGACCTAGAATCCATGGAAGGAGATACTAACCATGTACCATAAATTATAATACTGATTCTTGCAGAGATTTGAGGAATGAAGTGATCACAGGTTGATTTGGAGAAGGGTTTCAAGTGAAATTATGGCACAAGTGTAGCATCCAATTATCCATCCAAATAAGGGGTATATTTGATGATATGGGTTGTCTTATATTGGCATTTTATTGGTTAATCAAGCTGGTTATGTCTGGAAGTGATTCGAGACAAGACATTAAGGAAGCCTTAATATTAAGGGCTTGAAAGGAGTGAATTTGGGGGTTTTGATGTTAATGAAGGTATGAGTCTAATTCCTTTTTATTTTAGAGGTTTTGAGTCATTTAATATTTCTTCCCAAGATTTTATCCTTTGGGAGAATGTTTATCATATAGTTTCTTTGTAAATTGGGGTCTTTTTATGCATTTTTAAGGTCATAGTGTGAGAACAGTCATATATGTTCCAAAGGAGTCCATAGAAAAATTTTAGTATGTTGTGTAAGAGGATAAAGGGTATCATAATCTATAATTTATTTTGACAGTCCTTTGGGAAAGTTCAAAGTTAAGTGCAAATTACTCTCACTGCAGGGCTACAAGGAAGGCTATTAGGCCTATTGGCAGTTTGGAGGAGAATCAAGGGTTAGGAGTGTTGGGTTGGGTCTGAAACCTTAAAAACAATTTAATACACCCTAATACCATCCAAATACACCAAATCTATCATTGATTTTCATCTAGGGTAACCTTGGGTGAATTGAGTCTCTTGGAGTTAGTATGCACTTGGAAGGGTAGTTCATTGGTAGTCCAAATTTGTGCATATCTTATCTTGCTTATCAGTCCACCACCCTTTCCATTACATCATACCCCTTTTGAACAAGTTTTTCAATGCTCATTAGATTATGTTTTAAACCTGGAACAAAATACACATATGAAATATTCTCTTTCTCTCCCTTTTGGTTAGAATGTTGACAATTCCTTTACTCATAACTAACACTTGTTGTCATTCACCACTGTGACATCTAATTTTACACTTTCATCCAAACTAGAAAATTTTTATAAATTTCCACTTAGATAATTGCTGCAACTTGAGTCTAAAAATAATATATCTTTTTGACTTTGGGTGAACCCACAATATTTGGTTACACTTTTTTAAAGGAAGGAATTTGGCAATTTTTGCAAAATCATGATTTTTACGACATTCAATTAGAAGTGACTTTCAATGGAAAGCCAAAAATAGTTTCAATCAAAAGGCCTCATTCCTTGACTTTGGATTGAAAGTGTTTTTTTTCATTCTTTTATTTATAAGAAAGGGGTTTTGATCGAAATCCCTTTAAATAAGGTTTTTAAAAAATTTCATCATGTGGAATTTCGATAAAGAGAGGTTTCTATCAAAAGGGGGCAGAAAAGGAATAGGGTTGTTTCCCTTTCCTTGTGCATAGAATATACTCAAAATAGATTCCCCTCCATGTGTTGTCTGTAACAAAACAAATATTGCATTTCATGCCCTATTTTGTATTTTTTCATTACAAAGAGATTTCCCTATTGTCTTTTTGTTGTTGCTACAACAATGCTAACTTTCATTCTTTTCACACATTCTTACATATAAAAATTCCTCCTACTCTATTCCTATAAACCCAATAGAAATGAGAAAAAAACTTAAATACATTTGGTATTCAGTTTCAAATCCACTATAGGAAGTTTCCAGAAGAAGATTACAATACTATTTTTTGAATTTAAAGCTATCTAGTTTGTCAGGAGTGATAAGAAATAGGTAAGGTGGACAAGACATTAGGTGTTAGTATGAAGGAGGATACAAATGAGACATAAATGTAGTATTTGGTGATTAAATATAAGAGATTAGAGTAGGTGTAATTTGTGAGACTTATGATGACACTCTACGTAAATTTCATACATGTCCATTCACTTTATGGATGCAAAGACTCTCTCTACAAGTCTATATTGTTTTTGATATTAGCAGAAGCAAGAGGGTACTAACGTGAAGTACAAATTAGCTTACAGGACAGACTTAATAGCATATTAAATCAACACTGTCAGCACTAGTAAAACAAGTATACTATCTACCTCTATAAAAAACCACAACAAAAAAGCTGAACTAGCAGCGATAAGTGTCCCAAAAATTAATAGTATCAGAGTTAAGTAGCCAAACAGAAATATGAAGCCACACAGGGCGATTTAAGAAAGTCTTAATCTTAAAATAGAAATGACTGGTCCAAAAAATGGGGTTGGGGTCTGTAGTGTGGTAACACCCCATCTCGCACTTCATTTTCAGCTGGATCCCTTCCCGACCCATAAGCGCTTTGACAACAGCAGGTCCACCCACTCTTGATTGAAGAACTTGAAGAGTTCTCTATTTCCATCCACTAACTCCCTCCCAGCCGAGGCTTGTTCATTCAGAAGGTAGAGGGTAGTGGAGGAGGCATGCATGAATTTCAAAGTGAATTTACTAACATCCACCAGCCTCCTATTGGTGTTAGCCAAGTCCCCATTCAGTTTGGCCACCGAGTTCTCAAGATTAACCATCTGGAATTTAATTTTTCCCACCAGGCTGGAGCCCGCAATAGACTTAGGGTCCTTAGTCCTATTATATGGGCTAGAAATCTCTTTACCCACCTCGGCCACATTGTCTTGTTTTTCCATTTCACCCTCTTCCTAGTCTATATTAGCCTGATTGTCCTCCCTGCTAGGGGACTCAACCGAAACATTCTCTTTATCAAAGAGCCCCTTCATTGCCCATTTCCCTTTTTCTTTGGAAAGCCGAGAAGACCGGTGGGTATTGGTGGGTAGAGGGTCAACATTTAGGGGGCAGTCCGGGTTAATATAGATCTTTTTACCCTTTTTAACAGGCTGGGGAGAGTCCTCTTAGGTCAGGTCATGCTTTCTGCCTATACGGGGATTATGGGTCAAGCGAATACCAGAGGAATTAGGGCTAACTGTAGGGGTAGAACCACCGATGGAGTCTGAAGGTGAGGAAATGCCTTGGTTTAGGGAGACTAACAGGGACAGATTCTGTTGAGCTAGTTGGGTAATTTCCATGGTGGGTGGAGAGCAGAGAGCTCGGTGGAAGTTGTAAATCCTATAGATGAGCCCCTAGTGTAGGAAAATGGGTTTTTTTCCCAGAGAGATGGCCACCACCATATTCTCAAGAGAATGCAGAAGGTAAAAAAGCATTAAAATTAATAATTTATGCCTAAGATGATTAAGAAAGGGAAGGTGATAGTTGTAGAAAGTACCAAACCTTCCCTCCAAGGTGAAATATTTCATCATGATCTTACACATCTTCGGCAAAAATTCTAGAAGATCCACCGTGCTATAACCCCCATTCTTAGACATAGGTTTATCGTCATTTGAAAAGAATTGGTTGAAATTTTTTTTGGCCTGGGTTTTGGTGGTTTTCTTCCACTTTCTGCCCGTGGTTTCCATGCCCATGGCTTTACTAATCACCTCCTCATCGATCTCAAAGGTGATACCGTTAATAGTAACTCTTCTCTCACTTCAACTTTTGACAAACTGGCGAGAAATCATCTCATCATGCCCGACCAAATATTTCATGAAGGGAAGAATCCCACCTTCCTCGCAAAAATACATCACCATTGGGTCGGAGGTGAATTCTTCCTTGAATCTGTCAGGTTCAATCCTATGGCGGTCCCCTCCCATATTTCCAAAGTAGTTCTGAGTGATCTTCACCCAAGAATTCTGAACCTAGAGAGAATCGAAACCCTTCTCAGCAAAAAACCATAAAAAAACAAAGCAAGAAAAAAAGCTAAGCCATTGTGTGAAGTGTGAAAAATGGGGTAATAACTGGCCGTTAAGCATCTATCTTTTCACATATAAAAACCTGCTAAAATAATTGTCATTAGGCACAAAAATCACCACTAAGGTCGCCACCAAGGTTAGCACATGTGAGTGACATTATAAACCATCATTACAATCAAAATAATCTTCGACAAATCCTTTAATAATCACCCTAAATCTCTGGTGGAAAAAAAATACATTATGACCCTTTATGAAGGGGGTGACGCAAGCAATCTACCTCCTCCATAAAAAAGAGATCCAACTATCTGTGGCCATGTGGCCCTTCAAAATGTGGAAACTAGGAAAGTGCAAATGGATATTGCTTTGGGGTCCTCCATTTAGCGCCCAATTCTGATTTTGATTTTCAAACATCATGGGTGTTGTTGTTACTTCCACTTGTTTCCCGCCCAATCAGGTCCTGAGTGATTTTTGGTAGCTGATTAGCAACACGCCAGCAACGTAGGACATCCGTCTGCAATCCCACAACCACGATGGAATCAGCAACATAATTCCCTTCCCTGTAAGTGTGCTTTATGGTGGACTGAACAAAGTGAAGCAATAGCCCCCGGATATATGACAAAATACGCTCAACCAGCCATCTAGCCAAGGAGTAACCACTAGCAGCCTCAATAATGACCTTGGAGTCCCCCTTAATTTAAATCCTTGTGCAACCACAGTTCAGGGTGAAATTTAATCCCCATAGGAGTACCATAGCCTTAGCTTGATTAACCGAGTGGTCAATAAGGGGGCCAACATAAGAGGCAACCAGTCTTCCCCATTGATCTCTTATAATTCGCCCTCCCACCTGTCTACCACCCCGGCAGCCCCATCAAAATTGAGTTTGTAACAGTTGTCCTGGGGAGGGGCCCAAATGGTAGCTTTTCTGGGTCTAAGTTTAGAGCTGTCAAATTTGTCAAATCCCTTGGCAAGACCCCAGGCCCTAGCAATCTTCCAATGAAAATCGATGGGGGAAGAAGGGCTTTTCCAGCTCCCCATAAGTAGGTTATCTTGTATGAGTTTCAAGCCAGCATAGAAGACCCCCTTAGGATTGAGTTCAGTCTCTCTGAAGATCTTGTTGTTGCATTCCTTCCAGATGACCCATCAAAAAATTGGTGGGATTTGGTTCGAGAGGAGTTTGATTACCGAGAGTTGGGACGGTGATTGCCACTCAAGGAGAGTGTCCTAGATGTTGCAATTAGACACCCACGAGAGGCTGAGTTTAGAGAGAATCTCCTGCTAAACCCCGTTAGCAAAATTGTAGTGGAGCATGATATGGTTAGAGCTTTCCACATCCTTCTTGCAAAGGCAGAAACAGTTAGCAAGGCTAAACCCACGTTTAGCAAGGTTGTCGAGTGTGAGGATTTTCCCATGGAGGGTAGTCCACCAAAAAAAATTGACTTTGGGGATTAATTGAGGCTACCAGACCTTCCTCCAAAAAGAAACATCAGCCCATTCATTGATAAGCAGACCATAAGATGATTTGATAGAGAATCTGTCGTGCTGAGTATATCTCCAGAGTAATCTATTAGGTCTATTAATCAAAGGGATGCAGATCAAAAGCAGTATTTCCTGGAGTTTAGCAGCAAGGATGATCAGGTCCGGTCTAAACTGGAGGTGCGGGAGGAGATCAATCCACTTGCCATTGGAGATTAAGTTGGAGACCTGGGAACCAACAACAAGGGACAAGACATTCTTTAACTGAGATAAGCAGGAGCTCCCAAGAATGGAATCAGGTAGCCAGGGGTCATCACAAAATCTGATGTCATGTCCATTACCCAACGACCAAATAGCTCCTTTTTCTATAATACTCCTACATTTGAGGATGTCGTTCAAGATTTTAGAGCCCCCCGGGTGTCCAGACACCATAAGGAGTTTATAGAAGCTGCCCCCATCCAGATACTTAGCTTCCATGATTCTGCACTAGTCAGCATTTCCCTGTATCATGGTCCAAGCAACCTTAGAGAGTAGGGCCCTATGGAGGTTACAGATTTTCCTTAACGCCAGGCCCCCTAAGGTTTTGGGAAGACAAACAGTATCCTAGGAGACCAACGGGAGGCATTTCTTCTCTTTCGATCCCGACCAGAGGAAGGTTCATTGGATCTTTTCCAACTTGTCAGCTACAAAGCCAGAGATTTTAAAAATAGACAAAAAATAGACTAGAATTCCCTAGAGGGAAGAAGAAAGGAGTTGAAGCTTACCAGCATTGCTGAGGAGTTTACCTTTCTAGCCCGCCAGTTTCTTCTGGGTTCTTTCAAGGATAGAATTCCAGAAATCATTCTTCATGTCTTTGACCATTAGTGGGAGGCCAAGATAAGTGGCTAGAAGTTTGTCGGCCTGGAAACCCAAAATCTTCAATATCTTTTTCTGGACAAATTCCTCAGTGTTGAAGAAGAACATATGGCTTTTGTGATAGTTGATATGTTGACCCGAGGCTGTCGCATAATTGTCCAATAGTTGTTTCCACTTAGCTTCTTCTCTAACCGAGGAGGCTCCAAAGAAGAAGGTATCATAAAAAAACTGCTGCAGGATAGCAGGTTGCAGAGTGGTGGCCGGTTTGATCCCCACAATTTCTCTAGTGCGGGCCATCTCCATCATGTTTCGGCCAAGAACTTCTGCAAGGAGGATGAAGAGGTAGGGGGATAGGGGGTCTCCTTGGTAGAGCCCTTTACCAGGGTAAAATTTGGTTCCAGGTTTACCATTGAATAACACCGAGAACCTCATAGTCTCCCAGAAACACCTAATAAGGTCTATGAATTGTTCTAAGAAGCCGAAAGTAGCCAAGACTTTGTAAAGGAATGGACTTTGTCGTAAGATTTAGAGACAGCTAGCTTGAGGGCCATCCCAACAGCTTTGCTATGGTCAATGGAGTGGATGATTTCATGGGTGGTGATGGCAACATCCATAATCTGTCTTCCAGGGACAAAACCTTTTTGATTGGGGCTAATGATTTTGTCAAGCAGGGGTTTGATTCTGTTAACCAAGATTTTCGAAAAGACCTTATACAAAGTATTGCACAGACTTATGGGTCTAAAATCCTCCATAAATTCTGGCTCCGCACACTTGGGGACCAACACAATAAAAGTTTCATTGAGTTTCTTTAGGAGTTTTTTGCATTTGATGAAATCCCAAGCAGCATGAATGACATCATAACTAACAATATCCCAATATTCTTGGAAGAAAGCAGGGGGGAAACCATCCAGACCAGGGGCTTTGTAGGCTCCCATGGAGAAGACCACCTTATGAACCTCCTCGTTCAAAACCCTCGACAAGTGCATATCATTATCCTCAACTGTGATGTCCCTACGGAGCTGCGCTATGAGATTTTCTTGGAGAGAAATTAGGTCCCCAGGGGACGAATTGGTGAAAGTACTAGAGAAGTAATTAGTGACCAGCCCTCCAAGTTGGATAGGGTCTGAAGTCTCCACTCCCCCAGGGTTCCAAATTTTAGTGATGGAGTTTCTTTTTTTATGCTTATAGGTCGATTTATGGAAGAAAGCCGTGTTGCCATCCCCTTCCTTCAGCCACTGGACCCTGGATCTTTGGTTCCAGAAGACTTCCTCATTAGCCAGAGTATCTTTCTAGCTTTTCTTGGTATTTTCTTCCTAAAAATGTAATTCCTCCGAAAGGCACCCCTTGCCATTTTGCCTTGGAGAGAATCGATTTTCTCATTTAGCATCTTTTTGGTATGAAATTGTCACCAAAAGTGTGCTTTCTCTAACCTTTAACCTCCTCTCTGATAATCTCAAGCTTGGTAGTGACCCTGAATATTATCAACCCTTTGACTGGAGTAGACCACCAATATTGAACCTTGTCGTGGAAACCAGGGTGGGAGGCCCACATAATCTCATATCTAAAGGGAGCTGGGTATTGATATCTAACATCCACCCATTTGAGGAGAAGGGCGTTGTGGTCCAATGTCATTCTGGGGAGGGCAGCTAGGGAGGAGGTAGCGCCTAGGTCATAGGTGGAAGAAATTAAGACCTGATCCAAACGAACCTGAATTAGTTTATTACCTTTCCTGTTGTTAGTCCAAGTGAAGGGGTTGCCCCTCAGCTCCACATCATAAAGACCACATTCACCCACAAAGTTGGCCAGGTCTCCCATCCTGTCAGAATAGTCCATAATACCCCCGCATTTCTCAGAGGGAAACAGGGGAGAGTTGAAGTCTCCTGCAACCATGATCTTGGAATCTTGAAGATTGGAGATGGATATCTTTAGGTCATCCCAAACCCCCATTCTTCCCTGCTGGGTATTTGGGGAATAAATGTTGACAAGTCTATATTGGTTTGGGGTGCATCATAAACTATTTGGTCATCCTTTCATAATCAGGATCTCACTCTTTTGGTTTCCACTCTCAATTTTTTCTTTCCAAAAGCTAGCCCAAGTAATTGGGATTTTTAATCTTGTTATTGGTCTCACCATTTTGGCATTCTATATTGGTTTCCTTGAATAATTATCTTTGGTATGAAGTCTTTTGTCTATATAGCTATTCAAATTTATTTCCTTTCTATGTTTTGTTTTGTTTTGTTATTTTATAATTAGAAGGTGGTCAACATGATTTTGTCTTAGTTCTTGCCCTTTTTTGTGTTCTTTTTGGGTGACCCATTTTTGGTGTCTCACCCAAACTATGTAGCTCACCCAAACTACATGTATTAGTTTTGGTTGTCTTTAATGCTCTTTTTTAGTGACCCATTTTTTGTTGGCTCACCTAGACTATGTACTCTCTTTTTAATTTTCAATAAAATTTCAGTGGCTTTACCACTTTTATGAAAAAGAAACAAAGTTTAAAAGTGACATTAAATAGAAGAGTGATTTATTTTCTTGCAACATCCAATGATTCTCTCAAATTTTATTTGAATCTTTGGAGGCCATGAGCTATGCAGATTTGCATTCTTAGTGTTATCTACAACTTTCACCAATCACAATATATTGTTCAACATTAAACTTATACTTTCTTAACATGTACTTTACAAGCATAACAACCCTTAGCAGAAAAACTAGAAAGCCTAAAATAATACTTCTATATATCAAATAGATGGACCCATGGATCCATAAATAAGTGTATGTATGGAGAGATGTATCTCTTCCATTAAATATGACTATTGATAAATGTAGTTTATATTCTTTACAGGTAGAAAAGAAGTATTTAGTTTGTTGGAGGTTACATAGGGTTGTATTGTCTATCCAATATTCTAAATGCGCATTTTTTTGTATGTATTAATTACTTAAAATTCAAAATTATGGACATGATGGTTATTCAAATTGTAGATCCATTTTTAATAACCTTCATAAAAAAATAGATAAATAACTAACACTTATGACTTAGATATCAGATCGTTGAAGCGTTCAATATATAAATAAAGAAAAAAAGAGCCTAGAATCCTTATGTCAAAGAAAAACTGCAAATGATTAGTTTTCCTATCACACTCAGATAACTTTTTCCATAAAAGAATAAGGGATTGAATTGGAAATATTTATTTAACTAAACTTAAATTCATGTTCATATTTGTACATTATAATATTTGCTGTTATCAATCAGAAAACTCTACAATTTCGTCCTCTTAAAATAAAGTGAATATTACTAATAAAAGAATTGGTAAATGTAACTCTTAGGATCAAGAGGTGAGAAGGACTAAGTAGAGACAATAGTTTTCACTTGACTGACAGTAGAGAAGCGTGGAACAAGGCAAGAATATGTTGCAATCATTAACGTTGTAGAGAAAACGTGTTGTCTTTGTTAAACTGATAAACCTAAATCCAGTCATCTTTGGCAAGACAATGAACAAATCAATGAAAAATGGGCCGACCAAGGGAAGTATAGGCTGTCGTTGTCAAAATCAAAGATTAGTCTGTGGGCCATGGGGATTACACTTTTATTTCTTGCTTAGAAAGAAGCGAATAATTGAGACCTTCTAAACTAGTATTACACAGCCCAGTAAAAGTCAAGTTTATGTTGCAACCCTCATTGTTAATACTTTGGAAGAAAAATTGAGCTAGTTTGATCGAACTGATAAAATCATTTCAGACAATTGAATGAATAAATGAATCTCCAACACTTTAATCAAAATGTTATGATGTTGTTTCATAAAGTTAATTTACATATCAAAGGTCTTCTTGAACATGACACCAAGGTCATTGAATCAAGCCTTAACAGAAATTACTACTGAATTGTTGAAAAATTAATAGCAATATTTGAGATTAAGTAACAATTCAATAGGGATCGTCTCTGGCTAACCCATGTGGAGATTCGCTTGACTTTCAAGCAACTTGGCTCTTGAAAATAAATGTTCAATCTCAGATGGAGTTGATCAATACCCACATATCGCTACAAAGTTACACCATTTATCATCTATTACTCATGTTGTGTTCAATGAATTGCTGAACCATCATCAAAACTCTTTCAACCAAGTGAATTGATAAGAAATAGAGTAGACTAGAGGCGGGAGAGATTGGATCCAAGAGGGAAGTAAGATACAACAATTGGGGCACTGCATGAACTGCCCCTTTTCTTCTCACTTGAATCTCTCATCTTTTTCCCATTATCATCTTCATGCTTTCCTTCTTCTTCGGGGAACACATCATTTGTAGCGGGTAATTTGAAGCAACTCTGCACTAATCCGAATACACCCATTTTGGAGAAGTTTGTAGAAACGTTTCAGATAGAAATTTACAAGATAGTTTCTAGTTCACAATATTGTTTAAAGTGGAGTAGTACTTAGCATTGGATTGTTGTCTGAATTTATATGGAAATAGGTGTAATGCCTCCATCGTTGTTGTTTCGTTTAAATTGCGTGGAGTGCACGCCAAGTTACTACCAAGGGTCATAGTTGGAAGAGAAATGACTTGTTCCGGTCAACCCTGAAGGCTATTCTGCGTTTCTGCGTTTGTGGTGGGAAATAACAAAGAAATTTCTAGGATAACATGTGACTAATAAAATTTGTTGTTTTAGTCAAACTGATAAACATAACTCCAATCAACTTTGGCCACACTCAATGAAAAAATAAAAAATAAAAAGAAAAAGAGAGAAGATTCGGTCAAATTCATAAGCGCAGCAAGGGAAGGACAGTATATGCTGTAGTTGTCAAAATCATGAGAGTAGCCTGCGGGGGCATGAGATGAAATGAACAATTGGGACATTCAAAAATACCTTCAGTCCCTTTTTAGCGTAATGTTCACATAATTCAACCAACATTTATTTTGGGCTCCAATTCATATATTAATTGTTCGCCTGCTTGAAATGCAAAGCAAGTGATGGAATAGCTGCCATTGTTGGAAGAAAAATAAAAAATGTTCTTCTCATGTTTTAGATAGATCAGAAATGTTTGCATTGGACAGTTTATAAGGTGTACAAATAATGATGATATTTTTAAAAAACTGGGTAAGAAAAAATGGGGAATTTTGTAGTTTGATGAAGAATTTAGTATTATCAAAGTTTTTTATTTTTATTTTTGGTGTGTGTAAGGAATATTAAGAGGCAAATGGTTATTAGGAAATTTAAGTATTTCTTTGGAAAGGGGAACCAAGTTTTGATAAAATAAAATAAAGAAAAATACATTAAAATTATTAAGAGTGTTTTGTTCCAGGTTAAAATTTTTGGTTTATTATTAAAATACTTGGAAGTGGAAGCCAAATATAGCTCATTATAATTGATAGAGGCAACAAATCTAGGAAGTAACATTTGTTTGTGAGGTTCTATGCTAATGTTGAGTTTAGGAAGGTTTTTTTTTCCATGTTCTTATTCTCTAAGTCAGTTGTGTGGATTAAAGATATTGTGTACAAAGATTCCTTGGCGTATTGTCACCATTACCTTATGTTTTGTGATGATTCTAATAGATGTAGGATGTCTAGAAGCTTGGAAAGTCATAAGATTCAAAAGGATGAGACAAAGCCTTATACTACAAACTTTGGTTAAGTCTACCTTCAAAGTAAACGGTAGGAGGTTGGTCCTCTCATCCATATGACTCGTTCAAATAGTGTTTATAAAAACTCTAAGAGCATTTCTCATCTTGCTAAGATAAGTTATGGAGAAGGTTCAAGTGGAGAAGTGATAGGGCGATTGTCATTGTTGGAAGAAAAAACAAAACTATTTTTCTCATGTTCATAAATCATTATAGATTAGAAGTGTTTGCATTGGATAATTTTTAGGATGTATATGATGATATTTTTAAGAATTTTGATTAAGAGAAAATGGAAACTTTATGGTTTGATGATGGATTTGGTTTTATCAAACATTTTGTTTTGTGTGCAAGACATATTAAGAGGCGAATGGGTTTTAGACAACTTAATTATTTTCTTAAAAAGTGGAATAAAGTTTTGATAAAATAAAATAGAGAAGAATACATTAAGAGTATTAAGAGTGTTTCATTCTGAGTTGGAATTTTTGGTTTAAGACTAAAATATTATGAAGTGGAAGTCAAATCTAGCTCATTATAATTGAGAATGTCAACAAATCAAGGAAGTGCCATTTTTTTGCAAGGTTCTAGGTTAATAGAGAGTTTAGGAAGGTTTTTTTTACCATCTTATTATCGAAATTAGGTATGTGGATTCTAGTTATTGTGTACAAATATTCCTTGATGTTTTTGTCACCATTTCCATATGATTTTTGATGATTCTAATAGATGTAGGATGTCTCGAGGCTTGGAAAGTCATAAGATTCAAAAAGAGAAAACTTTATTACTACAAACTCTAATTAAGGCTCCCTTCAAAGTAAAGGGTAGGTGGATGGTCCTCTAATCCATATGACTAGTTCAAATAATGTTCATTATATCTCTAAGAGAAAGTCTCATCTTGTCAGAGAATTTATGAAGAAGGTTCAAGTCAAAAATTAATAATTAGGTTATATTGTCATAAATGTAATAATTAGTTTGTAGGTAGTGTAATTATACACAAAATTGGCTAATAGTATTCTACATTTTCATTATTGAACTAGATAACCTTAAATTCCTACTAAATTGTTAGAGTCTTTTTAGTTTGAACTCAATTATATGTTGACCTGTATCATGCCTTTCTCTATCATGTAATTGAATCATCAAACAATTGTCATAGCCCCCAAGATAAATTTAGGTTCAAGGAAAGAAAAATCTTTTGAAAATGGAACTAGATATGTAACCTATAGATGCTATCTCTTTGATCATGGAAAATGATTAACACGTGTCATATTAAAGGGAGGAAATTTAAATAATATGACCTATAAATGACATCTCTTTATTCATGAAGAATGATTTAACACTTGCTATATTATGAACAATTTTTTAAAAAGTAATGAAAAATTAATCTTCTATTTATAAAATAAGAAATCAAGTCACCATTTATATTCATAAGCATTCCAATATAATCTTGTTGAACATCATCCTTTGTATGAACTACTTTAAATAATCTAATAATGACTTCCAAGTAAAAGATAATATAGTTTAATATAATAATAGGTTAGTATAAAATCATTAAGCAAATATGAGTTGCTGAAGGGGGACTACGTATTAAAAAAACATGAAAGGTGTGTAAGCGTAGGGAAAGATACACAACAGATAAAGAGGAGAATTGGGATCTTCAAAAGTTACATGAAAGAAGAAGAATTGTTTGAGGAAATAGATAGCATAAGGGCTCCTATGGTGACATATAAGAGAATTTATAATATGCATATGTGTAAATAATAAATATTACAATGCAAACAAAAGCATTTTAAGTTGCAAAAGACAACAAGCAAGCATTTTCAAAGAGAGGTTCTGGCCGTAGGAGGTCTAATAGAATTGCCAAGGAACAATGCAAAATCAAGATGCTGGAGACGGCCTCCAAAGAGCTCTCCCTGATGAAAAATGCCTCCCACTCCACAAATTCTAGAAATGTTTCCTCGGAAGGCTAATGAGCCTGACTGGTAATACTCCCCTGACCAACCCCCAGAGAGCTACGGTAACCATCAAGAATCCTACCCCACCCCAAAGCCCCCATCGTGATCCTCAGGTTAAACCCCTCTCCTCTGGAATGGAGGAAAATTGCAATTTCACAGGCACCCTTAAAAGAAAGTTTGTGATTATTGACAAGGAAATTGTAGAGATCAAAAAGGGTATGTAGGACTTGATGAATCATTGCATGAGGACCAACAAATTTGCACTGAAGGTGATGCATGCCTCAACGACGACCCTCTGTAATGTGCAGGAGAAGCTGGCAGATGGAAAACTCGAAGTGAACGAAGATAACAAGGATCTGTTCTCGTTGCTCCAAGAGAAGTGGGCGAGAACCCTGCTGTCAAAACAGCTGGGAGAAAAGAATTAATGTTACTACCTATGGTTCGGGTTATTTTGGCTAGGCTTGTCCCTCGGTTCCCCTGCTCTGTGTTTGGGGTTAATGTTAAGTTTATTTTTTTGGTTTGGTTGAGCCCTGCGTGGCTTAGTGACAATATTTTTGATGCTACTATTGATAGCAATTACTCTGGTTTAATCATTTTGAGTAGAACTGTTACTTTTGTTTTTGATAGAGGCAAAACTTTTGGTGTCTGTGATATCCTGCTAAACTGCTATAAGCTTCGACTAGTTACATTAATATGCTGTTAATGTGCTACTAGTCCTCTATTCCACGGACCAGCACCCTCTTGCTGCTTTTCTATCAAAAACAAGCAAGCATTTTAAGTTGCAAAATACAGCAAGCAAGCTCAGCGTAGAGGAAGTAAGTCAATAAGTCAAGTAGGACTAATCCCATTAAAGACAATAGACAAGGAGGATAGCACAACTGAACATATAATGAATAGAGTGAGCCTATTAATTGAAGAAGTTTGTTATTTGTGATTTTCACATTTGGATATGCATAATTGAATTGAAGTCATTTTATTTTTAATGAAGATTAATTAGGTTTGTATTTATAGTTTGTAGTGTTGTTTGCTTGAGCTTATTTTTGGACATTAGAGAATTAACAGTACATTTTAAAATATATATTATAGAATTTAAATACTAGATTTAAATTATATTTATTATAAATCAACTAAATTCTCAAATACAAAAAAATTTTTTTATCATAGATTTTATATTATATACTTTGAACCATAAATCATACATCACAATTAATTTTTTTTTGGATCTTTAATTAAATTTTTAAACTTTAAGTTTAAATCGTAAATAATGCCATATAAGTTAAATCCCAAAATCCATGTTATAGAAATATGATAAAATGTGGATTCTTCATATTGCATCAATAAACATAAACAAGTAATTGTATATAAATTATATATTGAATTATTAATTTTACTAATCTTAAAACCTTAGACCCCAAATGAGAAAATACAAACTTTTAAAACTTAAGTAAGGTTTAAATCTTTAATCTTTACTATAAATGCAAAACCTTCAAAATAAAACCTAATATATTAGAAAGGTAAAATACTTAAATCCTAAACTATATATTTAATAAATTACATACAAATCATATATTCTAAGTCCTAGAAACCACTGAGTTATAATTTTTCATTGCTTAATATCTAGGTTTCAATTGTAAAGTTCATACACCTAATCCCTCCACTTAAACCACTACTCTATTTTTATAAACCTAACTAGGCTGGTAGATACACAATGGGCTACCATGAACAGAACCTATGAATCTTCTTGAATGTCAAGAATTGGGAACACCCCATTTTTGGGCCATACGTGGACCGACAGACGCAAGTGATGTTTAAGCCCTTGCCGAACAAAATACTGGATGCTATAAAAGGTGTCATAGGTGATGAGATACTACTTAGAGACACGCCAAGGCACATCTACCTCTCCCAGGTCATCTCGGTATTCCTCTCTAAATGGTATGACATGCTACCTGACTACACCTTACTTCTAGATATGGCTAGCAAAGTGCTTTGCCCTGATTATGTTTCGGCTGAGGCAATCCATCTTGCACTTCAAAAGTACAACCTACAGGGATCAAAAGTGTGGGTTGGGGGGCTCTTTCCTCCTCAGTAGCTAGAAGAGAAGAAATAATGTGTGAAGTTGTATGACATACTCAAGTAGGCACTAGAAGGGCGAGACCAGTTACTGATGCGAAAAGAAGTGATGAAAATAATGGATATTCTTCCAAATGGTATGGTGGCTAAAGTGTTCCTTCTCTTCAAAATATTTTCTACTATCATAGCATATATCAAAACTGGCCTCTGAGTGTCTACCCCATCAGTGCTTTCTCCATCATCTTCAAAAAACTCCCAAGGCAGAAGCGGGCAACAACAGGGGAAGCGACAGCAGCAGTTGTAATGGTCTACAGATAAGAAAACTACCAATTTTGTACAAGCCTAGGGGGTCAGGAATCAATGCTCCTAAGGCAGGCCGTATAGGATAAGGGCCCCCTCAACAAATCTTCTCATTATCTTGGGTCGGCAGGGTCACCGATCCTTTTTTCTATGGTAATGGATTTTGTCAACGTGACCATGCATCCCGAATGTAAAGACCATGCCCTCTTTCATTTCTCCTCTATTTCTCCCTCATTATAATATTTCTCTAATTGTATGTAATGGCCAAGGATTAAGGGTTTTCTTTCTGCTTCTTTTCCTTATTAGGCCTTGAAGCGGTTTTATATTTTAATATATAAGTTCTAATGGCACTGCCATTTTTACCTTGAAATTTTTTTTTTGTAAAGTTCATACATTGTAAAAGTAAGTAATTTTTAAATCATAAAAGCTAGACAATAGGATATATATTCTAAAACATAATATATAGAAACTTCTAATTCTAAATAGTAAATTTTTAACTCTATATATTATACTAAAAATTATAAATAGATGTAAGAACTTAAATCCTAATTCCTGAGATCCAAAGCATAGAAATATTAATCTATGAAAACTAAATCACACATTTTATAAATCATAAAAAATTATTGTGACTTAAATCTCTAAACCCCAATTAGAAATGTTATAAATTTCTTAAGAATAGAACAACAAAGGCTTTGATCCAAGTTCTTTATATTGAAGGGGCTTAAAGATTGACTTCACTTATATGTGAATTTTTTTTGGTAGTATTTTCTTCTTTTATTCATATTTTAAAAAAATTTCAGGAATAAAATTAACCAAACATAAAGAAGATCAAGGATCCGGTTTTCTCTTTTAAGGGTGATAAACCTCCTGGTCCTAATGGTTTTCTGATGTTGTGAAAGATTTTAATGCTTGTAGGAGATTATTGAAGGAAATCAATGCCACCTTCTTAGCCCTCATACCCAAGAAGCTGGGTGATGATACATTTGACTAGTTCAACCCGATTAGTTTGTGTAATTCTTTTTACAAGATCATTTCCAAAGTACTGACTCTAAGAATCCTTAAGATTATTCTTTCTATCACTTTGCCTCAGCAACATGGTTTTCTCCCTCGCAATGTTTTTTGGATTCCATTATCTCAGTGCATGAGAATATTCATTCACTTTCTAAATCTAACAAACATGATTTTCTCTTAAAGCTAGATCTAGCTAAAGTATATGATAGATTTGACTGCTTGTTCCCGAGGAAAGTGTTTGTTAAGTTTGGTTTTTCTCCTAGAATCATCCAAATCATTCATCAACTTATTTCCACTGCCCCCTTTGTTTTTCTGATAAATGGTTCTTCTTCATCTTTCTTTCATAATTCTAGGGGGATCAGACAGGGAGACCCCATCTCTCCCATGTTATTTACTTTGATGGTGGAAATTTTGGAGATATTTGTCCAACATTTGTTCAATTATGGGTCTCTTACAGGGTTTCACCCATCCTCTGCAAACTTGGTGTGTTCGCATGAGAAAGTTGTGGATGATACTATTCCTATGGTTGAGGCTACAATTCATGGGGCTAGAAACATGAAGGGTGTTCTTAACTCCTATACTTCTGCAACTGGAAAACTCTTCAATTGGCATAAGAGCTCTCTTTTTACTTAATACCCCTGAGGAGAGACAAAGAAAAGTGCTGCCATTATGGATTGTAACATTGCTTCCTTCCCTTTGGTTTACTTGGGCCTGCAACTTGGGGATAAGCTACATGATTCCTTCTAGATGGGGTAATTGAGAATTTTGACAAAATACTTTCTGGATGGAAAGGTGTTTTCTTATCCCAGGTGGGGAAAGTCACTTTTGATGAAATCATGTTTACAAAATTTAATCATTTATGTACTCAGTCTCTTTAGAATTCCCTCTAAATTTTCTAGTAACATAGAAAGTATTCAGAAGCACTTCCTCTAGTCTGGATCGGAAGAGAAAAAACATATTCCTTTGTTAGCATGAGATAAAGTGTGTAAACCTAAGCAACATGGTGGTTAAGGGGTCAGATCCATTAAACATATGAATGATGCTCTTATGGCTAACAATTACAAAGAATGCACGAAGAGGAAAAATAATGGAAAAAAATATTGTAAAAAAATATTTCACTGATTTACCTCTTGACCAGATCACTCTGGAGGATCGCCACATATGAGGGTCTGAAATTTGGAACAACATCATGAAAGATAAAAGGTGGCAGCTAAAGGGAGCAAATGGAAGTTTGGGAATGACTGTAGAATTAGTTTTTGGGAAGACTCCTGGATTTTTGAAAAGCCTCTTTGTATGGATCCTATATTGAAAAATTTAATGAACATATGTAAATTTGTTTTTGGGTCCAAGGTGGGGGATTACTATAGATGGAATCGATGGGTGAATCTCAATGAAGATATCAATAAGTCTTTGTATTCCAAACAGATCATTGAAAACATGGAGGCCACCTTAATTTAGGGTTTGGAACCATCTAGTATTTTCTCTATCACTTCGGCTTATATAATGTAGCTCCAACCTTTTAACGAGTCTTCTTTTTGGGCTAAAGCGTGGAACATAAATCTTATTCCTAAAATTGATATATATATATTTTTTTTTATCCATAATAAAACCCTCACTATTGATAATCTTATGAAAATGGGATTTCACTATCCTAATCGATGTAGCCTCTACTTTAGGGAGAGTGAATCAATCACCCATATCCTTCTTAGTTGTTCCTACTCCTTAAAAATCTCAAAAGCTTTGTTACAAAGATGGAATGTCTACTGGGTTTTTCCAAATTCTATCCATGATTTTTTCCAGCAATAGTCTTTCTCTAGTCAGAATAAGAGAGTAAGCCTTATGTGGAGCATTGTTATTCCCCACCTTATTTGGAACATATGGAAAGAGCATAATAACATGATTTTCAGGGAAGTGCAAAGATCTCCTTTGGTTATCATGATTGTTATATTTAAAAGTATTCGGGAAAATTTTCTTCCGCATAATAACTCTCTTAAGAGCTTGAGGATGAAAGTTGACTGCTGAAATGTTAGCTTGAAAGATGACAAGAAAAATAATAGGGACAATTGCTACTAGTTATCCCACCCCGAGGGATGCCTTAAAATTAACTTTGACGGTGTTGCCAAAGGTAACAAGAGTAAAGATGACTATTGTGGTGTCATAAGGGATTGCAAAGGTAACTTCATTGTGGACACCATTCCCATTGGATCCTAATAAAATCATATGGATGAGGCTCTTGGGGAATTTTACTCTCTATCTCTATCCAAACAAATAAACTATCTTAATGTTTGGTTGGAGGGTGACCTATTAAATATTATAAACTGCCTTAAAGGAAATTCAAAGTTTCATGGTCTATTGTGAATGTGATTAAGAAAGCTAAGGATATTGTGGGGTCCTTTCATAATTATTATATTTCCCATGCCTTTTGTGAGTCAAATCAAGTTTCTGATGTGTTCGCTAATAAAGGGGTTGCTTTGGAATCTCTTATGACTTGGAAAAATATAACGAGCCTTAAGGTGGATGATATTAGTCTTATTAATTTTGAGAAGACTAATAGTAAATAGGGAAGATTGTATAATAATAATGAAAAGATTGCAGAGGGATAAACATGTCATTACTTATGGTGGCTGCCATAGACAAGCGATGTGTCATAATTGTTAATTTTCTCCCCATACTTTCTAGGTGATATTCTTCTTCTTTCTTAAAATCTAGATTTTGTCTTTCATTAATTATTGGATAAACACTATTCCTATTAAAGTGACTGTGATGGGTGGTGACTTGAATAGAGAAGAGTCTATGAACTTGTTGAAGTGGAAGGAGGATCCTAATATTTGGAGAAATCTTAATAAGGGTCAACTTTTTCCCTACCTGGAGAAATTGCACGAGTACACAAAGGCATTACTCAAAATTTCATTTCTGGTTGGAGGAATGACTCTATGACTATTGATGGGAGATATATTGATCTCAATGTGGAGCTTCTTGCACAGGTAACTAGTTTACCCTTATCTGGCATTAACTTTTACAGAAACATGAAGGTGTCTAAAATGACGGTAAATAAATTCCCTAATTTTGTGGCTGAGAAAAGTGAAATTGTTAAAAAGAAAGGTTTCTATGTTGTGAATACTACCAAGGAGGTGTGGCGTAAAATCCTTGTGATTTTACTCGAATATATTACTGTTGAAGGGCATTTCATGCATGCACATAGTCTCATCATTTTGTGCTTTTAAACCATTTTTGTCATAAAGTTATTATTTATTGGCCTTTTTACCTGTATAACTCTTTGTATTATAGTATGGTTGAGAATAGGGAGGACCCAAGTAAATTTAGTCTTTATGAGGGACTTATTCTATTGATTTTTGAGTATATGAGGGATATTATCCCTATTAATGTGGATAAAAACCCCAGGGAAAAAAAGAAGATTGTCAGATCTGGTCTGGGTAAGGCTAATGGTTCTGTGAAGAGGGTTAAAAATGTGAAGTCTGTAGCTAGGAATGTGGAAACCCCATCTTAGGCTCTAAGGACAAAGAAAGATGAGCTGGTGAGTTATTTGATAAATTTAGAGGATGAGGATTTGAATGGTCTTCCTTCTGGGAAAGATGATTCTGATGTTTCCCCAGATATTGGTAAAAAGTTAGATATTTTAGTTGGATGAATGAATACGTCATCTTCAGGGGATTCCCCTGATGATAATCCTGAGGACTCTAATACAAATACTGATCTAGAGAAAGCTACATAATCTAGCCAAAAAATGTACTTGGAGAATAGTAACACAAATATGGACGTTGATCCCAACTAGAGTGATCATGGAAAAATTGTTAGTGACCTTGATGGGACATGCCAGCCTAATAGGGAGAAGAAGAATGTGGCTGAGCGAGACAAGAAGCTCAACTATATGGATAAAAAATGGGGAATTTTGACACGGATAATTTGGTGAAGGAGTATGATTCTAATATGGAGAAACCCCATTCCCATCCTTTGGATGTTAAGGATAATGTTGATATTGGTGAAGAGAAACCTTGCACTGAGGACAAGCTTAAGGGAACAAATTATGACATCCTTTATGTTAGAACTTGCAGAAAATCTTTTGTCTCCTTGCTAGTCCCTGCCATTTTGACAATTTTCTTTGGTCTCTTCCATTGAACCCTAAGCCCTTAATGTATTTTCATGTCAATTCGAAGGAAAAAACCTAAGTGTCTTAGCCCCATTCTATTTTGAAGTTACCTTTTTGGGCCACTTAAATTCCCTTTAGGTGTGTGTTTTATTTTCTTCCCATGTGGTCGCCAGGTCTAATGATTTGACCCCATGTTAGTATTTCGTGTCCCGACTTCAAGTTTGCTCAGTCGCTGAATCGCCAATTGAAACCAAGGCCAAAAGGAGGGTCCTCTTGTGGTTTGGTCAGTGAACAATGGAAGTTTAAGTTCATGCAAGTTGATCAAATCTTGTGGCTTTCGTTATACCTTAATGAAAAAGATGTAGTGGTTTTACCTTCAAGGCAAAATGACGTGTTGCCATGTGTCTAAGTGGGCCCGAGAGGTGATCATAATGCAATAGTTAAATGGTGAGCATGTCAGTGTTAATTCGAGGGTTATCGTTATCACTTTATGAGAAAGATGCAATGAAATTATGTTCAAGGGAAAGTGAGAGTGTGCCATGTGTCCTTGGTGGGCTCAGGTATGATGTACTCGGTCACTGGGTCTCGTAAAAATTTTAGGGTTTATATCAAAGGTTATGAGACTTGGCGAGGACTGTCAGATGCAAGGTTGAAGTTGATCAACGATGGTCGGGTGATCTCCTGATAAATGTTGAAAGGTCAAAGTCATTCAGCGATCATGAGACTAGGCTTTAGTCGCCAGGTCTCTAGATTTTGAGCAAGGGTTTAATGTGAGTTAGAAGTGGCTTCTAGTTGCCCATTCTCATGAACAAACCATAGTTAATTAAATCCTATCGCCACTTAGAGACTAAAGGGGAGATGATAACCTAGATTTGAAGGCAGGTTAAGTACCAATTTACAGGTAAAGGCCAAGTGCATCAGTGGTTGTGTTTTAAAATGAAGATCAGGTTTAAATCTGGGTCGTTGATCCAATTTTTTGTGCTCTTTGTGACAGTTTGTTTTCAAATTTGAATATCTTCCTCAGAATGGTGATGGCGTGTTTTCTAATTTACAGGTTAGGGTAGAGGGCTCTGCCGTTTCTTTTCATCTCATAGTAATGTTGATTTGAGAGGCCTTCGTGGTTGTTGCTGGTTTCCAAGTCTCTCCAGACACATTAATGATAGAAATGACCAATTTTTTGCATGGTGTAGTGAGGGTTATGATTAGGTTTGTTTCAATATCGCTAAAAGGACTGATTTGACCATTTCCCAAATTGCTTCAGCATGTGGATTTGACAGAAGATAAATCTATTGAATGATCTTCTCAAGAAAGATTGATTGATAGAGATGACTGCATTAATTGTGTGATAGGTGGTTGTTGACACCCTTTCCTAGGATTTCCATCTTTCTATTTATTCCTTGTTTCTCTCTATTGTAAGGGTTCAAAAGTTTTGGTTTCCAAGCTTTGTTCCAGCAGGACATAACAGACTGTATTATCAATGTATGTACATTGAATAGAAAGTTCTTGTAGTCTTTTGCAGGTTATTGAAGTGGTTTTTTTCTCATATCAGATTAGAACATGTACATGATTCATTATACTTAATACAATTATTCCAAGTTTCAAGTCTCTCCTTTATGTCAATCTTATGAATTTTGGGATTTATCATCCACTGCATACGGTTACCTGTGTATATGTACTGATCTTTAGTTCTTGATTTAGGATCAAGTGAAAAATACTTCAGATAGGGCATAAATTCATCTTGATTTGTCTACAGAGGGATCTTACAAGTAGTGGATGGGCTAGAGTAATTGTGTTTATGGCTTTGGATCTTTGACATTATTTGGTTCATGTTTCTGTATTTGTTTTTGAGATCTGCCCAATGGATAATGGCACTGATCAAGGATTAGTACATTCTATTGAGATACATGCTTGATCTAGTTCTTGGCTATTTTCTCCATCTTAATATATCAATACCATTTTCGAGCTTTAACTATTTTTTGGTTGATAGTTGTGAAGTCATACTTGGTAATAGAGAGTCAATGAATGCACGGTTAGTATTTAGTAATTTCTTACCATGATCTGCTATTCAATCCATAGTGAAAAATAGTTGAAAGGATTTATATAGTTATCTGGATTAGGTGTACCCGCCTTGGTTTTGCAGAGCCATAAGTAGAAGAGGGCAGTCTTGACCCTATAGTTGGTCCAGTTATCTTATTGAGCTTTCATACTTGGAATTAACCACTCCTAACATCAATCTTAAGATATAATGGTTTATTTCATAGCGTAACAGTTTCAAACACCAACACTTTACATAGCTAAAGATTTTGTGAGAGAAGAGGAAAGGAAGAAAGAGAACAACTTGGGCACTGTTGAGAGAGAGCCGTCTATGGATATAGGTGACTTATCTAGGAAGGAGGATTATAATGTTGATTTTTTACAAACGACTAAAGTCGAAGCCCTTTACTCTTTCAGGAAAGACAATTGGACCTACCAAGAAATTAAGAAGCACAAAGAGTGGAACAGTGAGCTAAAAACCAATCTCAAAATCCTGAAGGACACAGTATATAATAGAGGTAAAGACAATGATAATTCTCACCTAAATTTTGTGCCCCTATCATGTGTTTATCTAGAGTTGAATTCCTGGAAAAAAATGTTGGAGAATAAGCTGGAGCACTCCAAGGAGGGTATGAAGGCCTCTACTAACAACCTGCATCTTTTGGTCAACATGCTGGAGAATCTTGTTATTAATCAGCCTACAACTACCTAGGGTAAAGGACTAGGTTCAAGAAATAGAGCTAAGATGAACCAGACCTCCTCATCCAGGAATAATATTTTTGAGCTTAAATCCAGTGTGGCTAAGATTATAGAGCTAGATGCGAAGATGGACGAAACCCTTCAGGGTCTTAAAGGATGAAAGTAGGTTTCTTTAATTCTTGTTTCCTTTTTAGTTGTCTAGTTTGGGTTTTTTGGCTGAGGGTGTCTTTGTCCCCCTTCTTGTTTTGATGTTTTTGTTTGTTTCTATTGTTCTTAATCTCTTTTTCTGCTATCTTGTAAACTTTGGGTTTCAGGTCCTTGTAAAACATGATTTTGCTTAATTTTCAAAACAATCTATATTGAGCTCAACACCAAATCCCTAACATGCGTCCAAAACATTACCTTAACAATATATGAACTCTATAGATGTGTCAACATCAACAAAGAAAGCAAAAACTTTAAAAAAACCAATAATGTTGAAAATGCTTCTCATTTAGAACACCACCTCCAAGTGATAATATAACGTGAGATGATGGAAATTATTACATCCTCTAATGTTTTCAGCCTCAAAATTGCCCTCTTCATGCAAGAACCTAATAAGGTCATAACTTTTGACTCCATTATCCGACTGGGCTAAAATTTGACAGGGATGTGTATCATCATGAGTTGATTGAATTTCCAACAGAACCTAGTTTGATTGGATGGCAGATTGATGCATCTTTTAGGGCTAGATTCCTTCAATGAGGGCCTAAAAATGGGTTTTTTCTATTTTGTTTTAGATATAAGAAAGATATTTTCTAAGTTTGTTCCCAAATCATATATGCTACCGATTTAGAAAGTTGGCGATTCATGTCATATGATTTTTCTAGATTCTAAGAAGTTCTCATGTCTTTTGGAGTAGATTTAAAAATTACCAAAAATAGAAAAATTCTTATTTTTCAAAAATATTCCAAATAAGGAAATTTTTGGTTTGTAATTAACTATGCATAATTTTTCTTGTAAAATAATTGTAGTGGAGGAGAATAGAAAATAGTTGATTTCAACTTTGGTGTTGATCTATTTTCTAGTTGCTAATGGTGGATGCTTGGTTGTAATTTGGTTACATCACAAGTCTTTACATTCTATCCATTTGTTTTATTAGATAAGTATTTGGAGGTCTCATGCTCAATTTTAATAACTATAAATGGATGTTCCAAACTTGACAAACCATGACATTTCAAATACAATATAAGGTTCATTGTTCTTATGAAGAGAAATATTGTAAATTTAAATATCTCCACGAAGCAAACAAGATTGTGTCAAAATCCCCTTCATATATATTTTGAATTTATGCATTATAGGAACCTTCCTTTGTATATTTTTCGCATCACTTATATATTTTAAGATCACATATAGATTTACTTGATGAAACATGTCTAAATTATTTCTTTATTCGCACTATCAAATATCTACCTTATCATAGAAGTCATAAAAACATTCTCATCTTTTTCATATTAACAAGGAACTCCTTTAATTTGATGCACTTTATTGTACTTATAAGTGACTTGAAACTCCATAACCATAGTAGAAAACTAAACACCTAGAAATTATTCAATCATTCTCAAATCAACATCTTTAAAATAGTAAATAAAAAGGGTATTAAAAAAAAATGTAGTGTTGATTTTAAACAATGTTATTAATTAGATTCTTTTCAGATAGGCAGTGAGACTAACACCTCAATGTTTGAATTCAAAAAGAAAATTAAATTAAATCAAGCTGTGATCAATTTTCCAAGATCACTAACAAGAATTTTCTATCAATTCAGATACTAGAATGCACTGCAGATATCTTCAATGGATCTTAACATCCTTTTAGATTTTGATAGAAATAAATGGTTGTTATTTCCATTCAATTTTGACTAGTCTATTGATTCTAAATTTGTATATTTTGTAGGATAATTTGATGCTCATGCTTAGATATCAACAATCCTACTATGGCTAGAACATGACCTTTGGAAGTTCAACTAGAAAGTATTCCTTCATTTAAATTCCTCTTGAGACTTTGAAAACTTGTTTAAAAACTATTGATGAATGTCTCAAAAGATTGTGGTATGAAGATGGTTTTTTTCCCTCACGTATTCCCTAGCTAATTTTGTAATGTTGGACGAGTATTATCAAAACATGAGAAAAGGGGAAATACAAGAGTGACACTGAGGTCCCTTTTGATTTAAAAAACCTACTTCTTCAAATAAAAATATTGGAAGAGTTTCCAAATACTTTAGGAAGATAATTTATCAGGAGAATTTAAAACTGAAAGTAATATTTTCAAACATTTCGAATTCATATTTCCCAAGGAATGAAATGCTAATTAAAGAGAGGTCATTCTCAAAATTCCTTAAAATATCAAGCAACCTTAGAAGTGTAGTTTAGTTGGATTTATTTTGAGAGGAGAATCAGATCTAAGAAATGGTAAAGATGCAGATAATTTTGGGTTTTCTTTAGCTAAAGGCACAAGTCTCCTTCAAACAATACATAGTCATGCTATAAAACTCATATTTAAAATATCAGTTTGTGGAGACAATTGTCCTAAACTTGAGTCTGTGAACCTTAACTCCATGGAAAATAAAATCCACAGGTCCATCATTATAATAGTCATGCCCATAAATATCTTAGTTTTATCTACTTGAGGCTGCACAAGCAAGGTTAATAAATCATTTTCCAACATAAAATCAAAATTTTCTTCCTTCTTGGTTAAACAGTGCAATAATATCTTGGGAGGCACTAAATATTGTATAGGAAGACTTTCATAACTTTCACTACATTTAATGTTAAAGATAAAATCCCTAAGAGACCTTTACAAGATCACCACAACACATATAAGCTTAATCAACCATTGAGGCCCTGATACGAATTGATAGAGTTGATTAGAAAAGAAGAATCAAATAGTGAAATGTTGGATTGTATTATTCAATGGTATGAGAGAATTTTTATAAGGAGATACACTTATTATAACAAAATTAATTGTAATAATTTTAACAATGTAATACACCAACATGGACAAAAATCTCTTGCCTATTTATTTTAGGATTTTTAATTTACAATTTACTATTCATCGACTAGGTGCTCTTTTGTTTATGAGATCTAGGTATCTACTTTTTGTAGTAAAGTTCTTGGGTTGTTGGAATACCAAATTTCAAGGACAAAGTTGTGTCACGCTTTAAGACCACTTATCAGCACAGCTAAATTTGACTATTTCTAAATAAAAATTAATTTTCATCAAACATATGGTCTAGCTAAGCTAGATAAGTGGTTAAACTTCTCCAATTGGAAATGTCTATTAAATGCATGTTTTATACCAATTACCAAAGAAATAAAATTATTCCAGAAAATCGATGTTTCAATAACCCCTACTCTTTTTAGTGATATTTTAAAAAAATATCTAAAATACCCTTTTCTAGAGCTCAGAGTCAAGATTATTGTCATATAAATTTTATAGTATTTTGATTAGATCTAATATATTATAATTTCAAAAATAAAACAAGTAGGTATTTTAACATTCGAGAAGATATTGCTTCAAATAAATTTAAAAATAGTAAATCATATCAAAAAAATTTAAAATTGATATTTAACACTAGAGGAGAGAGTCCTCTTCAAGAATATGTAAAATTTTTTGTGAATGGTGTAGATTTGATAGGGGAAATTTGGTAGGAGATGAAAACTGTCGATTTCATATAAGTTCAACTTTGAGCAGTTATAACGGAGAAAATATATATTGAAAACCAATATTTATTCTTTTTTGCACTATCTATACATTTTATCTATAACATAAATTAGAGGAAATATAGATTATTTGCATATACTTGTTCGGTGGGAGCTAGACCCCAGATTTTTAGCAGGTTTCAGCAATTAAAAAATGGACTTCAATAATTAAAAAACTATGTCAATTCTTGATCAAAAAAATTTAAAAAAAATATAGGCATAAAATTTATCCATTTTTACACATTTCATCAGTTTACATCATCCTCAAATTCTAAATACAAATGCCACTTTTATATCAGTAAATTTGAACAACTTTCATGTTATGGTCCTTTTGCTTTATAAAAGTGTGACATAGGTTTGTACTTTTACCCTTCCATCCCATTTTTTCAAGTAATGGGACCTTGCTCCTAACAATGCTAAAAATTTGGGAATGGTTTTTTATTTTCCTTATTTAGATATTGAAAATGCCAATAGGCTAATTATTGGCAAGTAATGGTTGGTAAAAATTCCTAAAGCTCTTGGCACTAAATTCATTTCTAATTTCCTTACAAATTGTATGGATATTTTACTAGACTATGATATTGTCATGGGAATTTTTTATGTCTACATTCATGCATACAAGTTTTCTCTCTTAGTTATTGATAATTATTTGGATTACTTTTCTTTTTTTGTAGGTGAATTTTAATTAGGTATTTTGGTAGATTTATTAGATCTCATTTATAATGGTTTCTATACTGAGCTTCTATTTGTGATTATAATTCAAATGCATAGGTTTTTTTCCCTTTCCTTGTACACATAATATAATCAAAATAGAGTCTCCTCCATGTGTTGGCTTCAACAATTTAAATACTGTATTTCATGCCCTGTTTTCTATTTGTTCATTAAAAAGAGATTTCCCTATTCCATGACTATTGTTGCTAGAATAATGCTAATTTAACTTTCATTTCACACATTTTTACATATAAAAAAAAACCTCCTACTCTATCTGTATATACCCCAAAAATGAGAAAATAAAAAAAACTTAAATGCATTTGATATCCAATTTCAAATCTACCGTAGAAATTTTCTAAAAAAAATTTATAATACCCTTTCTTTAATATAAATCTATCTAATATATCACATGTGAGAAGAAATACATGAGGTAGACAAGATATTAGGTGGCAACATGAGGGAGTATACATAGGAGACATAAATGCAGAAGTTGGCACGATTAAATCTAACACTCCTCCTTAATCACAACTATTATCATCTATGATACCCAAGTTGTCCCTTTCGTGCACGAAACTTTTCTTTTCCAATGGTTTGGTGAATATGCCTACAAATTTTTCTTTTGGCTTGCAATTCTCTAGAATGATTTCTCTATTATTGATCAACTCCCTGATAAAGTGATACCTTATGTCAATGTGTTTACTTATTTTTTGAGAGACCACATTCTTTGATAGTGCTATGACACATTTTTTGGCACGATATATCTTTGTTGCATCTTCTTGTTTATGCCTCAATTGTTTCAACATTATTCTCATCCAAATTGTGCAATAAATGTGCTCTAGTAGTTGCTACATACTCTTCTTTGGCTAATGAAAGAGTGACAATTGGTTGTTTCTTTCAATCCCATGATATTACACCTAATCCAAAATGAAAAACATAGGCAAAAGTGTTGGGAGTATACATAGGAGACATAAATGCAGAAGTTGGCATGACTTAAATCTAACACTCCCCCTTAATCACAACTATTATCATCTATGATACCCAAGTTGTCCCTTTCGTGCACGGAACTTTTCTTTTCCAATGGTTTGGTGAATATGCCTACAAATTTTTCTTTCGGCTTGCAATTCTCTAGAATGATTTCTCTATTATTGATCAACTCCCTAATAAAGTGATACCTTATGTCAATGTGTTTACTTATTTTTTGAGAGACCACATTCTTCGATAGTGCTATGACACATTTTTTGGCACGATATATCTTTGTTGCATCTTCTTGTTTATGCCTCAATCGTTTCAACATTCTTCTCATCCAAATTGTGCAATAAATGTGCTCTAGTAGTTGCTACATACTCTTCTTTGGCTAATGAAAGAGTGACAATTGGTTGTTTCTTTCAATCCCATGATACTACACCTAATCCAAAATGAAAAACATAGGCAAAAGTGTTCTTCTTATCATCTATAACCCCTGCACAATCACTATCAGCATAAATTATTATCTTGAAATTAGTTTACCTTGAGGAGAGTATTCCATAGTTACTTATTCCACTAAAATATTTAAAATTATTTTCATTGATGTCCAATGAGATAATTTTGGAGACTTCACAAACTTTGAAATGAGAATAAATCCAAAATCTATGTTTTGCCTTGCGGCTATTAAATACATGAGACTGTCAATAGTATTTTATACAAAGTTGAATAAACTCTAGATCCTTTATCATTCCTTCTCAATTTCAAACTCGTGACAATAGGTCTTGGGGATGATTCACAACTAATCATATTAAACCTTTTAAAGAAATCATTTTCATACTTGGATTGTGAAATGAATATACCTTTTTCATTTTGATACACTTTAATGCCAAGAAAGTAATTCAATAAATCCAAATCAATCATCTCGAATTCCTTTCTATGGATTATTTGAACATGCTAATTGAAAAATCACCTATAAATATCAAGCCATCAACATATACACAAATAATTATGATCTCACCTTTCTCAATCATCTTGGTGTATAAAGTAGACTCACTACTACACCTATTGAAGCCATTTTGAAAAAAGATAACTATCAATTCTACAATACCATTCTCTTGGGGCTTGTTTAATTGAATAGAGTTCCTTCTTGAGCTTATAAAAATTATTTTCTTGACCCACAATATCATACCTAGGTGGCTTTTCCACATAGACTTCTTCTAAAAATACATTTGGGAATGTTGATTTTACATCCATTTGATGTGCTACCCACTTGTTTTTTTTTGGCTATGAATAATATAGTCCTTACGATGTCTAAACGAGCTACTTGTGGAAATGTATCATTGTAGTCTGCTCTAGGCTATTGTGAGTAACATTTTTCTAAAATCCTTTCTTTGTGTTTATGCACATCACCATTTTCATTAAACTTGGTTTTGTAAACCCACTTTACTCAAATTACTTATAGTTTCCTTATGCAAGCCTTACTAACTTGCATGTCTGATTATTTTCTATAACATCTATTTATTCATCCATTGCATGCACCCATTTTTATCCTTTAATTTTTTATCATTTTTCTCATAAATATATCTTAAACTATTTAATTTTTGTCTCCTAGTGTGGGGTTTTACATGTGTCATTTGAACTTGTACATTATGGACTTGATAGTTCAACACCAAGAGTCCCAATTGAAGATGGTGTTTTTTACACATTTGATGGTATATTTTCTTGAGTTTATATTTATTCCCTTACACTTAATGGTGTCATTTGTTGCCCACTTTGGTAACCTTTAATGGGTCTTGGAAGAGTCAGAGTTGAAAGAGTACTTACTAATATAAATTCTTCATTTTCTTCTTATGGTATGTCTACAATATTGATATTTTTATCTAAAGTTCTATCCCATGCTTTATCTTCTATTAATTATACATCACTACTCATTATAACAATTTTTCTAATTGGATCGTATAACTTGTAAGATTTGGATTCATCATTATATCCCACAAATATGCATTTTCTCCTTTTTCCAACTTTCTTCTCAATTGATTTGGAGCTTGTGCATATGCTACACATCCATACCTCTTCTAGAATAATATTGATGATACTTTTAGTAGGACATATATTCATTATATATGTTACAGATGCTAAAACTTCAGTCTAATACTCGATTGATAAATGTTTTCCTTTAAACATGCTCCTTTCCATTTCCATGATGGTTCTATTTTTCCTTTGAGCTACACCATTTTGTCGAGGGCTATACCTTGTAGTTAATTGTTAATAAATATCATAATATTTGCAAAATTTTATGAACTTATTTTAAATGTATTCACCACTTCTATCTATTCTCAAATCTTTGATGTGATGCCCACTTTTCTTCTCAACAAGAGCCTTGAATTGGAAGATATAATTAGACACTTCATGCTTATATTTTAGAAAGTGCACTTATATTTTTCTTGTTTCATAATTAATGAATGTCAAGAAGTGGTAGCTTCCACAAACGAAGGGTGTTTTCATTGGCTCACATAAATCTAATGAACAAGATCCAATAGTTTGTTTGCACAAATTGACTTTCATGTTGGAAATGACTCTCTATGTTGTTTACCCAAAATGCAACCTTCACGCATTCTATCTGGTTTTTGTATTATCATAAACCCCTTTACTATTCTTTTCTTGGATAAGAGTTTTATGCTTGTAAAGTTTAGATGGACCAAAATCCTAGATGTCATAACCAATTTTCATATTCTATTTATGCTTGAAAGATTTTTTGTGTGATTTCTATAACTTTTTATTCATGCACTTGTGGGTTCATTCAGGGGGTTTCTTGAGTAAACTCTACCTTCCAATTGAATTTTGATGCAGGATCATCTTGGGTCCTTTGGTGATCTTGCATCAACCAAACATACTTCTATTTTTAGTTGTTCCTATTTTCCAATATTTTTGGCTTTGGTTACATTCCTTTGATTTGTCTTATCTTAAGTTGCGTACCTCCTGGGATGTTCTTCACATTATGTTTGATCATTGTCTGGGTTCATACCTCAATATGTTGGTGCTGGATGGAGAGTTCCCTGACCTATTGTTTCTTCACATTTCATGGCCTGGTGGAGTTTTCTGATCTCACAAATCTTTTCCTTAGTATGCGCACCTTCTTGGCGTATCATTTGATGTTCGTGGGATTCTGTCTAACCTCCCTTTGTGTTCACACTTTATTTTGTGCCTTCCTAGGGAAGTTCTTATGGATTTAGGTCCTAGCCTATATTTGGTATTACATTTTCCTACCTTGGGGAATGTGATCATTCTTAGGTGACATATTTTCCTTGTGAACATCTAAAAATTGATGTATTTGGTCTCTAGTTTTGTAGTTCTTAGATGGATAACCTCTTGAAGGTTAGCAATGTAGAAATTCCCTTAATTCAATTGGTAATTAGGCCTATATGCTTAGAATATAGATTACATGTTTTAGATCCATTGTAATTGACTTTATGATAATACGAAGGCTTATCATGCATATTTATCATTTGTTCCTTTTTGTTTCCATTGTGTGACTCTTGATACAAGGATTTGATATATTTCTTTGAGTTCCCTCTATCATTGACTGCACCAAGTGATATTAGAGTGGTTTTTTTCTTTTGTTGAGGCCAATCGTGGTTCTTGAGCTTGGAAAGTCTTGAATTGATTTTTTGTGGGGTGACAGAGTCAGGAATTGACCCATAATTTCAGAGGACTTGCACGAAGAGGAAATCCTAGAGGTGGAAAGAGAGATGCATATCTAGCTGGGATAGATATGTTGAGACAAATAGCAGACATATTATAAACTATTGAAATAACCCATAGAAAAGGTCGACATATAGACAATGTAACTGATGAAGAGTAAGAAATAAATGAAGAGGTAGCTGAAGGAGGTGAAGTTAAAATTGAACCTAAACTTGAACAAGGAAATGACACATTTATGAAATCCCTAACTTGAGTGAATGCAAGACCACATTTCCATCCACCTAGTTATAATCAAAATTTGGATTCAGATGAATTACTTGATTGGACCACAAAGACGAAGGAATACTTTGATTACAAGGGTATCAATCTGGATAAGATAGTGAAGTATGCTTGCACAAAGTTGAGAGGACATGCATATTTATGGTGGGAACATTTGTAGTTTGATCAAAAGATAAGAGGAAAGGAAAATATCAAATCATTGGATAGGATGGTGAAAAAATTCAAGGATAAGTTCTTACCTATTGATTATCAAGTAAGTTTGTTTAGGAAATTGAAAAACCTAAATAAAAAGGATCTTAGTGTCAAGATGTATACCAAATAAATTTATAGGTTGGATATCATATCTAGTCAAACAGATGATGATATTTGAAGGGTTACAAGGTACCTAAATGGTTTGAGGGTTTCTATTCAAGATGAGATCAATTTGGTCAAATTGCAGAGTATAAAGAAAACTTACCAATATGCCCTAAAAGATGAAGATAAATTGAGCAAAAGACATGAACAAAGATAAAGAGGAAGAGGTGAAATATTTTAGAGAGGAAGAACATTTGATGATGGAGGAAGATCTTCTATAGATCAGAACAAAGGAATGAAAAAGTTCAAAGAAGAGAGTTCATACTGAAGGGATGATCAAAATTTCTATAGAGGTCATAGATCTAATACTTATAGGAGAGATGAAGATGAACTTGTTTCAAATAGGGTGGAGGACACCGAGGATTTGAGTGTACTCAAGGTAATTCAGATAGGAGGACAAAGAATAAAGGTAGATTTTCTTATGTGGATAAAGATCATATTGAATCTTTGAATCAACTAGAGGATGGTGAAGCCCTAAGGGTGAGAAGAGCCATATATCATGAAGTGACAGATCAAGAACCTTTGTTGAGGAAGAGTTTGTTCAAAACAAGATACAAAGTTGAAGGAAAATGTTTCAAATTCATCATTGATAGTGGTAGTTCAGACAACCTAGCCTCTGAGGATTTGGTGAACAAGTTGAAGTTGCAGAGATTGAAGCATCTGAAACCTTATTAGATAGCATAGATAAAGGATGATCATAAGGTAACCGTAAGTGAACATTTTTTGCTAAAATTAAAAATAGGATCTTATGACAATGAATTTCTTTGTGATATTATACCTATCAATGTGTGTGATATATTGTTGGGCAGACCATGAAAGAATGAGCAGACCATGAAAGAATGATAGACATGATTTTCATGATGAAAGAAAGAATATGCATACTATTATTACAAATGGCATGAAGCAAGTGCTTTTTCCTTTGATAGAAAGTCATAAGAGTGATATTTGTACCACTGTTAGAGTTTGTTTGATTAAAGGAAGGCAATTTTTGGAAGGTTTTAAAAATGACAGTATGTGTTATGCTTTGATTCCTAAAAAGTATGATTTGGAATTCGAAGAAGGAAAACCTAAGGAAATAAAATAATTTCTTATAGAGTATGAAGACACAATCTCAGATAATTTACCTGATGGATTACCACCTATAAGAACTATTAGTCATTGCGTGGATCTAATCCCTGAAGAAATTTTTCCTAACAAAGCAGCACACTGAATTACACCTGCAAAGAATGAAGAGATAAATAAACAAGTATAAGAATTATTGAAGAAAGGTTTAATTAGAGAAAACTTGAGTCCATGTGCAGTGCCTACAATATTAACACCTGAAAGGAATGGAGAATGGAGGATAGGTATTGATTCTAAATCAATAAATAGGATCAAAGTGAAGTATAGGTTTAATTTTCCTAGGATGGATAATATAATGGATTGTTTGAGTGGAGCCAGATATTTTACAAAGATAGATTTGAAGAGTGGATATCATCAAATTAGAATCAGAGAAGAAGATGAGTGGAAGACTGCATTCAAGACAAATGAAGGACTGTATGAGTTGTTGGTAATTCCTTTTGGATTGACTAATACATCAAGTACTTTCATGAGACTGTTGAGTGAGGTATTGAAGACATTCTTGGGTATGTTTGTAATTGATTATCTGGATGACATTCTGATTTTTAGTAAGAAAAAGGAGGATCATTTGTTGCACCTGAGACAAGTATTGCAGAGGTTAAGAGAGGAAAAGTTGCTGATAAATATTGAGAAGTTTTATTTCATGAAAAAGGAGATAGTATATTTGGGATTTGTGATATCTAATAATGGATTAAAGATGGATCCTGATAAAGTTAAAGTAATTGTTGACTGGACTACACCTGAAAGAACCAAAGAGGTAAGATCATTTTATGTATTGGCTAGTTTCTACCAAAAATTCTTTAGGAATTTCAGTTCACTTTGTAGTCCTATGACTGAGACAATGAGAGGTGATAGAAATGATTTCAAGTGGACACATGGAGAAAATAAGAGTTTTGAATTGTTGAAACAAAAAATGACTAAACAACTTTTGTTAGCTTTACTTGATTTAAATAATGTATTTCAAGTTGACTCTGATGCAAGTGAAAGTGCACTTGGGGAAGAATTAACTCAAGAAGGTAGACCTATTTCTTATTTCATTGAGAATTTGAATGATGCAAACAGAAGATATTCAATTTATGATTAGGAAATCTATGTCATAATTCAAGCCTTGAAGAAGTGGAGACATTATCTATTGTCGAAGGAGTTTCTATAATATATCAATCATCAAGCATTGAAATATTTGAGGAGTCAAGGTAAGTTGAATCAGAGACACATGAGATGGGTAGAGTTCTTACAGAGTTATACTTTTTTGTTAAGGCATATAAGTGGTAAGTTAAACAAAGTTGTTGATGCTTTGAGTAGGAGAACAAATTTATTGATAGAGATGAGAGTTGACATATTGGTATTTGATGAGTTGAAGAACTTCTATGAGGATGACCTTGATTTTATGAAACCTTGGAAAGCTTGTAGAGAGCCTATTTTTATAGACTGAAGAAAATGGTTGGATTATTTTATTCAGGATGATATTTTATTTAGAGGAATTTAGTTGTGTATACCTAGGAGTTTAATGAGGGATAGTTTGATTAAGGAGAAGCATTGTGGAGGATTAGCTGGACATTTTGGAATTGACAAGAAAATATCTTTGGTAAGTGAGAACAATTTTTGGCCTTAGATTCATAAGGATGTCAGGAACTTTGTTCAAAGTTTTAGAATTTGTCAAGTTTGTAAGATAAGTAATCAAAACACTGGATTGTATAAACCTTTGACAATACCAGAGAGACCTTGGGAAGACATTAGCATGAATTTCACACTTGGGTTACCGAAAAATCAGAGGGGTAAGGATTCTATATTTGTGGTAGTAGATATATTTTCTAAAATGGCTCATTTCATACCTTGTAAGAAGAATAAACATGTCGTACATGTAGCTGACTTATTTTTTAGAGAATTTGTGAGATTGCATGGGTTATCGAAGATCATTGTTTCAGACAGAGATAGTAAGTTTGTTGGTTAGTTTTGGAGAACACTTTGGAGGAAGATGAAGACTAATTTAAAGTTTAGTTATACATTTCACCCATAGAAAGAAGGACAAAAGGAGGTAGGAAATAGGAGTTTGGGAAAATTGTTAAGATATTTGGTTGGAGAGAAGACTAGAAATTGAGATTTAGTTCTAGCACAAGTAGAGTCTACATATAATAATTTAGTGAATAGCAGTACAAGGAAGACACCATTTTAGATAGTTACTAGAATGAATCCTAAAGGAGTATCCGAGTTTATGAATATCAGACACGAAGTCAAAATAAGTGAAAAAGAAATGATATTTGTATATCACATGAAGTTATTGAACGATAAAGTGAAACAATATTTGGACGATATGAACCAAAAGTGCAAGGAAAGAGAAGATAAAAAGAGAAGACATAAGGAATTAGAAGTGGGAAATGAAGTGATGGTGTAAATTTGAGGAAGGGTAGATTTCCTGTTGGAACATATACACTAAGCTGAAGATGAGGAAGTTTGGACCGTGTAAGATCTTGAAGAAATTTGATTCAAGAAGTGCTTATGAAGTTGAATTTCCAAATGACATGGACATATCACCTATATTCAATATTCCATACCTATATGAGTATCATGAGATAGATATTAATGAACACATTAGATCATATGTTGAGAAAGAGTATCCTAAGAAGTAGATGGATAATATAGAAGAGATTTTGGATAGAATAATTGGTAGAATCACTAGAGGTAAATAGTATACAATATATCTTCTCAAATGGAAAGACATACCAGGTAAAGATTCTTCATGGATTTCTCACACCAAGATTAATCATCTTGGTTTTCCTTTAGCCCCAACAAAGTGAGAGGCTCACTTTTCAATAACCCCAAGTGTATGATGCAATAGCATCTTGGGTTCTTTGGCAATATTGGATCAACCAAAAATAATTCTATTTTTAGTTGTTCCTATTTTCCAGTCTCTATGTTTTCAACAATCTTCCTTCGATTTGGCTTATATTTAGTTGCATACCTCATGGGGTATTCTTCACATTGTGTTTGATAATCGTTTAGGTTCACACATAAATCTATTTATTCTGGATGGATATTTCCTTGATTTTGGCCTAGACCTATTTATTCTTCACATTTCACAGTCTGGTGGAGTTTTCTAATCTTGTGAACCTTTTCCTTGGTTTGCGCACCTTCTTGGTTTATCCTTTGATGTTCATGAGATTTTTTCCAACCTCCTTTTGTGTTCCCACTTCATTTTTTTCCTTCCTAGGGAAGTTCTTCTCTATTTGGGTCGTTACATATATTTGGTGTTACGTTTTCCTACCTTGGGGAATGTGTTCATTCTTATCCAACTTATTTGTGTTTTGAACATCTATAAATTGATGTAATTAGTCTCTAGTTTCGTAGTTCTTAGATGGATAAGCTCTTAAAGGTTAGCAGTATAGATATTATCATTATTCAATCAGTAATCAGGCTCCTATGTCTAGAATATAGACTATATGTTGCAAATCCATTGTTATTGGCTTTCTGCTAAAGTAAAGGTTGATCTTGCATATCTCTCATTTGTTCTTGTTTTTTTTCATTGTGTGACTCTTTATACAAGGATCGGGATCAAAAGAACTTATAATTACGATTCAAGTTTTTTGACAGAGCGACGGGCTATGGAGTTGGCGTTGCAAGCTAGGGAATTGGTGCCCTAGATGTATATTCTTGTTCTATGAACAGTCTATGCGGGGTAGTTTGGGAACGGTTCATGGTGATCGCAGGGATAACGTGAGGGTCGAGAACCCATTTCAAATTTTTTCTACAGTGCATTGGTCTACCCGGATCCATTTTGGTATTCACGGGTGGTGAAGGTGTTTGGTAGCGGACTGAATTTGGGTTGTGTAGGAGCTGCATTTTCTATGGTGTGTTTTGGGTCTATTGGGTGCTAGATTTGGGGTTCTCTTTGCCTTTGGTGGTTTTTCTAGCTCAGGTTCTGAATGGCGAGGATTTCAATAATGTCAAAATTGGTGTTGTCAGGTTGTGATAAGACTCGTCATGCGTCTTCATTCAGCATGCATGCACAAAAGACTAAGACTTTCTATGCGAGTGAGGGTCGTAAGATGAAGAAAATTAATGGGCGTTTGCCTCAAAGACAAGATCACCCTATTTTAGTCATTTCTCCTGATTCAGTGTCAGAAGATGTCTCCTACTAGAGTCGGTATGCTCTCATTTGCAAGTTTCTTGGTATTCACATTCCTTTGTCTACACTAGAAGCTTGGATCTGGAGGTCATGATAGATTGAATGTGATTTGGATATTATGCTGGCTGCTAATAGTTATTTTATAGTTGTTTTCACCAATATGGCGGATCATAATAGGGTGTTTGAAGGTGGCCCTTATTTTTACAATGAAGTTGGGTTGTTTATTAAACCATGGCATATGGGTTTTAATTTGGCTGAGGAGATGCCTTCTCAAGTTCCTATGTGGGTTCACCTTCCTCGCCTCCCTCTTGAATTTTGGAGAGAGGATATCCTACAAAGGGTTTCTTCTCTTTTGGGGAACCCTACTGCAGTTGCTACCAAAACTCTGGATAAAATTGTTATTTCCTTTGCTCATATTTGTGCCAAGATTGATCTCAATAATCCACGGCCATATTTGATGGAAATTTTTATTGGTTCTACTTCATGGATTCAACAGCTGGATTATGAATCTATCCCCTTTCGGTGTTGGTTTTGTCATGAGTATGGCCATCTCCGGGAGTAGTGCCCCAAAATTCATAAGGATGCTCCTTCTTCTCATTCCCCTTCCTCAGCTTCTCCCCCTGTTGGTAGTGAGGATAAAGGGAAAGCTCTCATGCGAGATGAGGCTACAGTTAAAGATAAGGACGGTTTTGTGCTAGTTAAATCTAAGGCTAAAGGAAATTAGGGTCAGAAGAGGACTTTTAAGGATATGCAGTCAGCTGGGGCTTTCAACAGATTTGAAGTTCTTAATTCCTTAGCTCTAGAGGAAGGGATTTCAAATGTTGTCACTTCTACTACTATTGGAGTGGGTATGGTGATTTCTCCATCTCTTGAGCCAAATCTTGTTCAACAAGGCCCTCAAGTTCAGCAAGTGACTTTGGATAATCCCATGGAAGATGTTATTTTTGTGACAAATTTAGCTAGGGAGGTTTTATCTTCTTCTCATGCTAAGGGATCTTCTCATCGGCTGGGAGTACAACAATGACCCCTTAAGAAAGTGCCTACTGATAACTCTGCTAGGGGATGAAATATGGACCATGATAAGATTAAGATTCCAGGTGACCTATTGGTGGAATCGGGGTAGGTTAAACCTATTGTTACTCACTTTTCTTAAACCTCTCAATGATCGTTCTCTCTTGGAATGTGAGGGGGTTGAATATCACCTCCCATCAACAAGCTATTCATGATTTGATTGCAATTCATTGTCCAAATGTCTTCTGTGTTCAAGAGATAAAGGTTTCTGTTGAGGTCATGCATTAGTGTGCTCCACGTATTTGGTATGCTAGTCAGTGTCAAAGTATTGGTTCATAGGGTAACTCTGGAGGTTTGGCTCTTTTTTGGAACCCTCACAAGATTTTTCCCCTTTGGTGGACTTCTAGTCATAATTCCATCTCTATGGTCACTTCCGCTTTGGATTCTGGTGAGACTATTCTTGTTACCAATGTATATGTTCCAATCGATATTCATGGAAAAATTAGACTCTGGGACCACATTAGGTATGTTCGCTCTTGTACTCCTTATTTTCCTTGGATTTTGGGTGGGGATTTCAATTCTATTTTAAGTTTGGAGGAGAAAAGAGGAGGTTTGCCTAGGCTTGGTCCTGCTTCTGTTCTTTTTCAATCCCAGGTGGATGCTCTTTTTGTTATTGATGTTAAGCCTTCAAATGGTATTTTCACTTGGGACAATAGACGTAGTGGTCATAAGGCCATCTCT
>MU221914.1:6171-16544 GCA_018584345.1 Thuja plicata
GGGACCATTTAAATGGTTGTCCTCAAAGGGTGGGACAAGAAGACAAAATCCTTAATTCTCATTGGTTGATCAAATTGAGTTGAAAGAAATTAGGATTTATTTAATTCAATAATTTAATTAAATTAGCCATGTAAGGGTGAATGGGTTGAATTTAATTTTTGATTTAAAACTATACAATTAATTGATTAAAATCAATTATATAATTTGATTGATCCCTTTTAGGCTTAAATTTGATTATTTGATTTCATGATTATTTAATCTTTTGATTTTAATTGAGTTTGTCTGATTTCCTTGATATATGTCCATTTGATTTTATTTTGATCCATTTTTAATGCATTTTGATGAAATTTAGGGCATTTAGCTGAGATTTGCAGATTTTGATGTTTAAGAGACACCTGGTCAATTTTAGGTGTCTACAAGAGTTTCCAATAATTTCTCCCATTCTTCCTTTAAGTTTTTGAGGGTGAGTAGCTCTAATTGTAGCTAGGCATTCATATCATATATGTTTTTTGTTACTGATAAATCTAGGGTGGCAATGAAATTCTTTATCATAGTCACATGTTTTTGCATCATTGCTGAATGCAGTAGTAACATTGCCTGGAGCTCGGTTACTTGCTCTCTGATTTGTTCTTCTTCTTTCTTTAAGTCCCGTCTCAACCACTAGTTCTGAAGTATCTTCTTATAATGCATCTATAAAGCATTTATCTTGGTTGTTAGACTCTGTGCACTAACTAGCCTGTATATCTTGATCTATTTGCCTGAGTTTTTCACTAATCTTGGTAGTGAAATGGTCTAGTGTGTGTTGGTACTCTTAAATTTGGCACAAATTTGGAGTGACCATTTTGAAATTTTCTATAAGGCAAAATGATTACCCTGAAAACTTCTATGAGAAGGCTTAGGTGGAGTGCTTGTCAAAAGTAGCATGGTAATTTTCATGATATACCACTTGGAAAGAGGGTTCAGTACCATTCATTTGACATGTGCAGTGGATTCCAACTCCTAAATTTCAATTCTGGCATGTTTAGGGAGTAGTCATTTTGAGGTGGTTACATAAATCTGCATTTTTGCTAAGTATTATTTTGTTGTCCCAAGCCTAGTTTGCTTCTGATTATCTTGCACCCTGTTGAGTTTCATAAGTCACTACTTTTGGAATGTGTTACATGTATATCAAAGAGTCTATGTTTCAGAACCCAAGCCATTTCAAGTCAGTTTGATAAGTTTTCAGTTTCCCCAAAGTTGGTCCTGCAAAACTGTCTAGTTTCTCTATTATGCCCAGATTGCTGAATAGCCTACTTTGAGCTTCCGTGAGTTGTATCCGGTTAAATGAATTGCATAATTTAATGTTCCCCCATGTTGCAAACATGATAGAGTACTTACCTAAAGATTTTTAGACTCCTACCAATCCATTTATCCACTTTTCCAGATCCCTTCCTATTTCCAATTTGTTAAAATTTCATTGAATATGCAGAATCCAGAATTAAATGACCTACTTTGTGATTTCCCTATTTGCACCTAGTTCAAGGTTAGGCATAATTGAAAGTTGTTTTGCGTTGTAGACCTGGAATTGAACTTCCTTTAATATTTTTAGACTTTGGTCAATCCAGTTGATCACTTTTCTATGTTGATTCCAAATTAGTTTTCTGCATATTCTGAAGGTTCATTTTGATGACTTTATGAACTCAATATCAAAGGCAGTTTATGCAGATTGACAGTGTAGAATAGAATCAAGTTTCAAGAACTGATTGTGGGACCATTCTCATTACATATGAATGTACTATCTGACCTGATGGTGAAGCTTTAGAACATGATTTAGTGATTTTGCAATGGTCGATCCGAATGAGATTTATGGTGTTTCAGCATTGTCACCTACACAGTATTCTAGAAGTGGTGGGTTTGATTATTTGCATCTTGCACCGGAGGATAAATCTGAAGAAGTAATTTTTCACACATGCTTATTATAGATGAATGAACCTTTTTTCCAAGTGTCAAGGTAGGGTTACTTGTTTTAGTCAGTTTTTAAGGCCTATTCCAGAGGCCAATTGCCATTAATGTGATCAATCAGCATAAATGTTAAAATGATTATAAAGGTCACTAGTTTGTACTTTATGGTCAAAATTTAGAATGTGAAAGTATGGACAGGAGGCATCAGGTGCAAGGAAGCTTCCAAATAATGCAAAATGAAAACCAATGCAATCCACCAGGATATCTTGTATTCAACTTTCTGTCAAATAGTTCACATGTCAGAATTGTACTTTAACACCAGTTGCATTTTCATGATTATATCTTGCAACTACAAAGTCAGAGAACATTCCAAGTATCTTTTATGATTTGAATGGATGTCCACACCATTTTACAAGAGTATCCATTAAGGCATGAATAAGGGGGATGTGTGTGAGGTTGCGGCATCTGGCTTGTGCTAGCCTATCACATTTACTTTAAAGTTTCTAAAAGATTTTCAACAAATCCTTTTGTTGACAATCCTTGGCAAGGAAATTAACTTTTGAAATCACTCCACAAAGAATTTTTCTTGTGACCGGTCTGAATAGAAGTGGCAAGAGTTCAATATTTCATGTTCTTTGGTCAGTAGTAAGTGGAAGAATAAGGAAACTAATGATATGCATTCAGAGGAGCTTTGAAGAGATTACAGGCTGCGAAGAGCATGAATTTAATAAAAAGCAAAAAGAAGAGAAATTGTAAAAGCTACAAACAGTAACCATTTTGGAGGAGAGTACATGGCTTGCACAAAGCATGTGAAACCATGAAAGGAGGCCACATTTTTTAAAAAAAAAAATATGTGTTTTACAATGGAATGAAATCCGATGCATATAAGTGCTAAATGTCTGTATTTTTCAGAATGTATAAAGCCAGTCCAAGCGGTATATAAAAATTGGATATTGGGGGTGACTGCAATTTTAAAAGAGACATCTTCAACCTTTAAAAATTTGCAAATAGAAACCACAGATGGGCAGCGTAGCTTCTTGAAGGAGAGATTTTAAAAGTTTCAAAACAAATTAAGCGGGAAACACCAGTCCACTGGAAGTTGCACAGCACATAGCATGGAGTTTTTGTGCATTTCAAAATAATATGGAAGAAGCTGCATGAATAGAGGATATCTGGGTCACGGTTATAGCAGAAGTCAAGGCCCTCGTTATATCCATAGTCATGGTCTAATGGGAAGCCGCAGTAATGATTATTAAAATTGTCCTTCATCTCTAGTAAGTTACGATGAGAGGATCAAACTGCACAATTTATGTTAGCAAATCTTCCAAGGGATGTAACAAGGGGTGAAATCGAGGACCTCTTTTACAAATGTGGGCATAATATAGACATTGATTTGAAGCTACCATTTCTACTACCTAGTAACTGCTTCGTTGAATTTGAAGATGTTGAGGATGCAATCAGTTGCCATTATGGTTATTGTATTTGATGGACGCAGGTTTCAGGTTGAGATTGCTCATAAAGGACATACTTCATCTGCTGACATTTATGATAGTGGATGTGAAGGATCACATGTGATACGATCACTGGTGGGAGGCCCCAACTATTTTCAGGGCATGAGAATGGGGGCGTGCATTAATCGATAGCCCGATGAGTGAACCACCTTGATACGTGGCAGAGGCAAGCAAGTCGTCCCTTCTGCCAGTGGATCAAAAAAGAGAGACCGATTCTCTAGAAGTGCCAGTTATCATCCAGAGAAAGTGGTGAAAGCCAAGAAGGGATGCTCTGTCTGGGAATACGTATTTAGATATGGGTGGGCACAAAGAATTTTAGCAAGAAAGCAGTTAGGAGTGATGCTGCTCTCAATGCATCAATACGTGATATAATTTTACTAAATTTTGTTACAGGTACAGCTCCCAAATATTGATTTTCAATAAAATTTCATAATAGTTTAACTGGTTAGCTTTTAACCCGAAATCTTATAAAGGTTTCAATATCATTCTTAGATGATATGCTACTGAACAATTGTAAAGGAAATAAAACTGGATAATAAATGGGAAGAAAATCACAGTTACTTCCCCGATTGCATTTCATGAAAAATAAACAACTTCTCAGCCAAAGATAACATAATATAGATATAATTTAGATATTATGAACCAAAAGACATATACATAATAGGATAAACAAGATGTCAACACAGGATACTTCATTTTTGGTTTTCAAATAACACAGATTCGATAAACCTCACTGTAATATATTTCAAAAATTACTGCACAGGCAATTGCATGAAATTTTTTCTTTCCATAACATTCAATTACTACTATCTGTTCCTTTAACCTTCTCCAAAAAAAAAACTATCACCACCAAAATCTATTATCTACTAGCGATGAGTTTTTTTCTGAACCCCTTAAAAGTTTTAGCAGCTAAATAAATAGTATCAGAGCACCGAGAGGTCTCCCAAAAAACATGACCTCTTAGGCCATTTAGTTATAAAACCAAACCAGCAGAAAAAGGACACACATCCTTAAGAGTTTGCATGCCAACCAAGTGAAAACTAATTAACTAATTCTGGTTCTTTGTCCACTACACGATCCTCACTCCCCGCTGGACTCCCTTCTTCTTCGGTAACTAATTGGGCAGCTTTCCATTCTTTATATTCCTAGACTAGCTCTTTCATGAATGACAGATGTGGGATCTTAGAATTCACTATCTGGGCCATTGAGGCCTCCTTACTCCACTTCAATTTCTTCACCTTTTCTACAACATTGGGCAGCTGATCTACACACAGATATAGTATAGATTCGATCCTTTCCATCTGAGTTAAGTCAGAGGCTTTAGGATTAATCTTTTCTCTGATAATCTTGGTCACTAAGTTGAAAGCTTCCAGAGCGCCCTTCAATTCCTTCTCACCGTATACTGATGGATAAGTATAAGTGAAATTGATCACCTTCAACTCATTCAAGGTGGCCTTCTGAATTTGCTTAGCTTCAGACTCATATTCTTTGTTATCTATAATGGTGCCCCTTATCAGAGAGATATGCCAGCTAATGTTCTTCCTAAGGATGAAGAAAATGGTCCTCGGCGCCTTTTAGTGATTTTTTCATGCAGAATTTGTTGAAACCATACCTCTCTATCTCCATAAACTTTGTCATTGTCGACACCCATTTTTCCTCCTCTCCATCCCAGACTTGGCGCTGGGTTTGTAACTCTCCCATTATGGCCTCTGTGTCATGAAGAATGAAGTGTGAATCTTTGATATATTTTTGGCCACTGTTAAGCACTTGGGACATCCACTCATCAACTGAGGAGACTAGTGTTTGACCCCTCTGAACTTGATTCAGAAAAGTTTTACTTTCTAATGAGTTTGGGTCAAATACCTATGAATATTGGGTCAGTGGTGTGGCCTCAAAGTTGCAGAAATTATTTATGAACTGAGAGAGTGAGACTATCATCTACTTCAGTTCTTTCTTTTCCTTATTATCCTGCCATGATGTTATCAACATCTGTTGGGCCGTCTCTTTGAAAAGGTGATTCTTTCCCACTCTATCCATAGTCCCTAATTCAATTTTAGTGACTTCAAAGTCTTCAAATAAAACATCTTGTTTCTCTTCCTTTGGTCTATAGGTGGCTACTTCAGCTGTCCACTTCCCAATTTTATTATCAGCAAACATCCATGTTGTACTCTTAACTTTCTTGGCCTTGGAGTCTTTTGAGCATAATTGTTGACTATATCTTGCACTAGAATAGATACCGGAAGTAAGCTCTGTTTCTTATTCACTGAAGAGGATAGCCATCTTGGTGTATCATTTCTTGTTTTTGATTGTTCACCATTCTTTGCAGGAGTACCCATTAAATCCAAAGTCACATCATCAAGGTCAAAGAGATCTTTTCCAATTTTCTCATCTTCCCCAATTTGATAGTTTAAATCCCCAAACTTGTCATCCTCTAAATATATTGTTTCTGCATTTTCTTGAGTCATCTTCCCTCTATGTTGTGATTGGGATCTTGATCTGGTAATACGCTAAGGTGAGACCACAGGGGAAAGTTTAGCAACAGATTTCTTCTTGGAATCCTTATTCCGCTGCTTACCTAATGAACTTGCATTACCAATCGGTTTATGAGGATTAGAAACAAAGGAGAAGGAAAATAAAATTGAAGATTTAACTTCAATTGATTTAGAACTACACTGTTTTATTCTTGTTTGCAGTCATTCCTTGGTTAATTTAAGTACATGTTGTGTCCTACACTTAATGTCCTCTTCCTCTTCCCTTGACCAGTCAATATCAAACTCTTCATTCTCCAGGAGCCTTTTGAAACTGGGTTTGACTAAGTTGGAACCATCATCTATCACCCCTTCTATATTGAACTAAAATCTCATGGATAGGATTTGAGATATGCAAAGTCTATTGTGACCTCTCTCCATAACTTGGGACTCATTTGAACAATCTTCCCAGAAATCCTCTAGACGGGGAACTAGAAACATATGAGATATAAGGCCTAGATTCCCACTAAGAAAAGTTTTTGTTATCAAAGCCTGTCCTCTCCGTGTAGTACTTGAAATCAAAATGAATCAGGTCACTCCCAATACTTATTGCATCTTCAATAGTCAAGCATGAAAATTTACCTAGCTGTAATGGGAAAACTTTCTCCCATTCTTCTTCAAGAAGAAAATGTTTAAGTACACTAGCAAGATGCCTACAGACTTCTGCAAAGATAAAGCAATCAAAATAATACCTAGGTAATTTTGTAGGGAAATCTTCAAAACCACCAATTCTAATATAAGTGAACCTAGGGAACTGAATGTAAAAACTCCCAAATCTTGTCACAAATTGTTGAGCTTCTGAACTCATTCTTTTGGCTGAATCCCCAATCATCTTAAAATAGAGTTTACCCATAAAATTATTATGCTCCCTCCTGTAGTTCTGAATTACATTGTCTTTACGAAGAATGGGGAAATACTCAAAAACACACATTCCATCTATCCAAGACTCATGAATCATCCCATCCCATTTCCTACTACAGGCCAGACAGTACATCAAATAAGAAGATGTGAAAAAGCTACATCCAGTGAGTTTGGAATTTTTAAGTTGTTCTCTCATAGATTCTACAATTAATTTGGCCCAATCCAACTTCTGTTTTCCTTCTAAAACAATTTGAATATAATAGAACAACCAATCTGAGAAGAAAAATGCCTTAGGTGACCCTCTGACTCTATGCAACATCACCATGACATCACTAATATATGGGTGCACATGACTTCTATTGAGCTTTTTGGGAAAATGGGAACCTCCCCTCTGAGCGTTTAATAACCAATTCTTGGCTATTGAGGTGTGATTTGCATCTGCATTTGGTTTGAACTTAACAAGGGACTGCGCAAGAGAGAAAGCAGAAAAAGTTTTCTCTTGAATTTGGAAGGCCAAAGCAACAATTTCTATGTTTATAGCCAACAAGACCTCACCATTTTTATTGAGAATTGATTCAGTTCACTAGTCATAATTGTGGATACACTCATGAACTAGCTCAGGACAGACTACTACAGGAGGGAAAGAAGTAGCTATTCACAACCCACTACTCAAAATTTTTAGAGAAGGAACATTTTCTTCTACAGACTCAGTAAGCCTATTAGCAATTCCTTCTACATCATATCCTTCTAAATTCATGTCTGTCACAATGGGATTTTTACATACTAGAATAGAAACACTTTCAAACAAGTGAAATACAGACTTCATACTTGTAAGAATAGACTGATAATTGTCATAGAAACTTCTGCATATTTCACAAGCTCTTAAATTTAAACATTGTAGGGGTTGCAGCCTAACTTACCTTAATCACTGTAGAAATCTTTGCAACTGGAGCTCTGAAAACCCTTACCTTCAATCTACCCACATACAGACAGCGATAGCATTTCAAAATTAATGAATTCTAAGAAGGGTTTTAAATAAGAAATACCATGGATTTGACAATTAATTGCCCATCATTAAGACAATAAAGGCTCGGAGAATGAAGTGATTGTTCACGCATGCAAACAATTAATGCCACTTGTGCAAACTTTTATGCCGCACAAATTCATCATAAATTTGACAGCTCAGACACACTTAACCGCCGCCAATACTTTTCTGCATTAAAAGCCTTTCTAGGTAGGGCCCACTGCTGAGTGATGATGATAATATTTTTCTTTTGCCATGTATCACTTTCTAAAATCATTGAAAACTCTTGAACATGGATGAACTAAGTTCAAGGGTGTTCTTATGTGTTCATCACTGTTCAAATCTGTTCATGTTTTAATCTCTTGCCTTCATCCTTAAACTAAATATTCTATGCTTAGTCATCGATTCCCAACTTCGATCAATTAAAATTCCGCACACCACAAACATGAAACTCCCTTTTTAGTGATGACTTTATTCACCTGCTATTCCTTCATAAAAATTATGAACTGGCTTGAACACTCTTGAACACTCGTGAAACAAGTTCAAGGTTGTTCAAGTCTGTTCAAACCTGTTCAAGAAAAATGTTAGCAAATGATTTTTCTAAGTCCACAAACATGGATGACCACAAGGTCAACACTTTCGCTGAGAATTTTTACATGAGGACTTAAGCAGCTTTGAGATTCACAAAAATAATATGGCGACTCTAGAAATAAAAAACAAGGACAAGTACCAGACTTGGACTAACAGTCAGCAAAGACAAATACATGTAAGTTCAGTTCCTTACTGCTATGCATATTATTCTACATGCAAAATTTCTTCCCATCAATCGGTAAAGTTAAGTGGAAGAGAGATAGACCAGTTACATTACAAATAGATGAATTGATCACCAGTCTAGGATAGAACTTTGAGTCTTTAATGAATGACTATTTTACAAAATTCAAGGCTAGAATGGAAAAGAGATCCCAGATTCCACTACAACTAGTTGACAAATATATAAACAATATATTTTTTGTAGTTGACACAAACACAACATTAATCAAAGTAGCAGATCTGAGGACTGCTTGGCTACCTCCAATAGATTATGAATAGAATATTGATGTTACTACAGAGGCTATTGAAAAATTGTTAAATGAGCCTGTTGAAAAATCTACCATGAGATTTGGCACCTATGATGAGGCAAAGACCCATATACAAATACATTTACAAGTACAATAGTTGGGTCAGAAAAAGACTAATATTGTGAAAACATTGAAGAGGAAACTTGCTATCATAGATGATGAATTGTATAAGTCTGAAGAAGAAACCGAGCAGCAGACCTCAGTCATTCAAGAAGCTGAACCAGATCATGACACAAATGCCACCAAGTCTGATGACACACTAGTTGAGGCATCCAAGGCCAAAAAGGGAAAAGGCACAAAGATTGTAGCTTCACCACAAACAAGATCACAATTGGTGACCAGTGACTCACCAACTTTGAAGAAATGTGTACAAAAAATTGCAAGGCCATCACCAAAATTTACATACCAAACAAGGAAACCAAAGGGCACTACTACAGCACTGAGACAACAGAAGAGATATGTACAAAACAAAGATGAAAAGGATGATTCTAATGAGAATCCAAAAAAATTCAAGGTTGTTCACAACACACCATCATAGAGTACTGATGAGATTGCAGAGGCAATCAAGACAACTAGACAGTTGACACATCCAAAGATACAAGTATATTTTGATTTGTCTACCGAGAACAAGGATAAAATTGAAGAAGGAAGTATAGGTATGATGATTAACCTTAAACAAGTTCCAGTTCAATTTTCTACTTCTATACTATTAGAACTATATGATAGAATATCATCGAGATGGTCTTATGCACTCCAAACTGAGAAACAAATGAGAGAGGCAGCTCTCACACTTATAAAATCCGAGTGCACAGTTGAAGAAATTTAGGATATAATGAGGCAATATGCTAAGCAATTTCCTAAGAAACAAAGAACATTGAATATCCTACAAGGTAATATGAAGGAAGTGGATATTGAGAGCACCAAGATATGGAATGAATTGCTGAATCTACCCAAGATTATCTAGAACACAAAGGAAATAACTGATGTTACATCTATTGGACCAAGTAAAAAACCCATGACAGTTGATGATGAAACAATTGATAATGTGTTAGACGATATTCCTAAACTCCTGACTAACTTAGGTCACCCGGATATCACAATCACTGATGTAACCGAGGGAGATCTGGATGACAAGGCCAAGGAAGATGAATCCATCGGAGCAACCGAGACTATTGATGAGAAAGATACATCACAGGTCACCCAAGCTACTACACCGGGCCAGTTACCTATTATGGTCCAATCAATTGAGATGGATACCAAAATGTAGTAGAATCCACCCGAGCAAGCAAAAGACACAACTGAAGATAAGGGTGCAGATCATGGTAAGGATATTGAGCATAGTGGTGGGATGACACAAGGTGATACGCAAAAAGGTACCATTGATACTGCA
>MU221915.1:12281-25090 GCA_018584345.1 Thuja plicata
GATTGACCAATAACAACTTCCACTTTCTACATTGAAAAAGTACCATATCTCTGTCTTCAAGGGTGGGTTATTCATTACTACCATGTCATGTTGTATTCAGTTGTATGTAGCTCTAATTGTTTATTGTCTACTATGAAATCTTTAGCATATGTATCATGTGACTCATATGACTTATGTAAATCTTTAGAGAGAAATGCCATTCATACCCTTTGGATAAAGAGGATTGATACCACTTCTACCATCCTTTAAAAGACTAGTTTTAAAGTTAAACCTAAACTATGATGTCTCTACGAGTTACGTAGGCAAGGCCATCTATGATTAGCCCCCGAGGCATAAGGTTTGGCCATTAGGTCTTGTACTTTTGAGTTCTTCCTTAATCTTTCCACCCCTTACCAATATTTTACATATTTTGCATCTCTTTACAAAACTAGTTTTAAATACCTTATGGTTGATTTAGCTAAGTTATTGATGTAGCTTATCTTACAATCTTGTATATAATAAACTAGGAATTTTATATCATGAATCTAGTTGTGTAGCCGTATATACAGGTGCAGGAAATAGAGAGGCAAGGAGAATATGATACACATGAAAGAAAGAGAAATTCAGGTATGCAGTTGCAAGTCATGTTGGTTATTTGGACATAGTAATAAGTTTAATTGTTTTAAGTAGATTTATTATCATTTTAGATTCTAGTTAAATGATATAACAAATAGCTTGACACTATGTATTAATGTAGTATGTCATTGTTTAGAAAGAAAAAAAATATTGCAAATTAGATATGCTTAGAGTAGTATAAATAGTTTGTTTAATGTCCAATCTAGTGTTATGAATTTTGGGCATTACATAAAACTCTCCCATTTATTTTTCAAAAGTTATAATACTTCATGTGGTAGAAGTTTTTAAGCACTCATGTGTTATGGAATTTAATGAACATGTAAATATCATAAGTAAGTACATATCCTACTTTTACTTATCAGATAGTCACAGTCTTCTAGTTTTTGGATGAACTAATTTGGTAATACCAATTGTTTTATATTTATTTGGCTAACCGCTAAAGAAATTATCCCAAATAAAGCACATGAAATCATGGTTCCAAAATAAGTAAAACCACAATTAATGAAAATAGCGACACTAGGACACTAAACTCTTAAAAAATCTAAAGCGACACTAAAAAAATGCATGCGACATCGAGCTGTTGGCAATTGCCGACGGCTTAATGTCGCATGTATAGAAAATTCATTGCATGTCTGTCATAATTTTGACACTCCTTCTATGACGCCTAGGTGTCATAATAGCGATAGATAAAATGTAACGACAAAATGATAAACATTATAGTTGGTGTGCATTGCAACACCTAGACATCACTCTTTTAGATGTGCAACAAATTTGCTATACATGCGACATCGGGATATCACAAAATTACCGATGGCTCGATGTCGCATGTATAGAAAATTCATCGCACGTCTCAAAAATTGATAGATAACATGCGACGCCTAGGTGTCGTAATAGTGAAAGATGAAATGCGACACTTACGTGTCATAATAGCAACAAATAAGATGTGATGCCTATGTGTCGTAATAGAGACAGCTAAAATATGTAATGATAGCATGGTAACCATCATAGCCAGCTTGTATTGTGATGATTAGTAGCATCGCAATAATGATAGATGGTATAGCCATCGTTAATTTTGACACCAAAACTGCAACACTAGTCTCTGTCGCTAGGCCGACGGGATAGTGTTGGAAAAGTGACACATAGCCATCGAAAAGAGGTCTCAAATTTACTAGTGTAGCTCATGTTGAGGGCTACCTTATTCATCTCCTATATATTGTGGAATATTTTCAAGGTTTGGTCATAAAGCTCTGATTAAGTAAAAAACAAGTTTTACAAGGACCCAAAACCTTTAACAAAGAGTATAAAAAGTATTACAAATAAAGTTCAAATTTAAATTGTGCCTCAGCACCCAGTACATAAAGCCTTTAATACAAAAGGAATGCAACCTAACAGAAGGCAAGGTCCAAAAATAAACAAATGAGGATAGTAAAAATATAGGACACATGGGAAAGGATAGCTAAATACACTTCATTAAATCCTACACTTGGACCACCATGAGCTGCATCTGACCATCTAAGTTTTTGAGCTCTTCCAGCTCCTTATCCTCCTTAGTGCCAGAATTTTTAGTGCTTACCCTAGTTCTCTTTCCCAATCCCATGGTATCCTTCAACTCTTTTGCTTCTTTTTCTCCCTTATCCTATTCCAACATATCCACCAATATCTTCGCATGCTCAGAATTAGCTTTCAGGCTAACCAAGATTTGCTCCTATATGGTGTCTTCAAGTTTGTTCACTCTATTATGCAACATTTGAAGCTTACCTTAAAAAACCCCATCCACTGCCCTGTCCTCTTTCTCCTTCAGTTTCTTTTCCATCTCAAAGACCTTATCAACCATTTCAACATAGGCATCAGATCTTCCCACCACATCCTTCATCTCATAAATACAGACCGTCATCAATTCGTCCCCAATACTAATTTTCTTGATGAAGTTAACCCAACCTCCCATAATCTACATTTGGTTTTTTATCTTTCCAATGTCATCCATCGTCTTACTCGACATATAGGTAAACTCCAGAAAAAAATTATTATTATTAATAGTGTCATTAACCCTACTATTTTCCTTTTTAGTTTCCTTATTCACGAGATCTTTGGTCCTTGTAATACCTTTGTCAGTACTATTTACAATCTCCTCCACAATCTTGTTGGCAATCTGTAGGTTATCATCCATCTTCTCCAGGGAGATAAAGTCATCACCCAGATTGTCAGTGTCATCCTCCATCATGTCATCTTCCCATTTTTCTTCCCCAATATTTCCCCTTGTACTATTCTCCTTCTCTATATCCTCTTCCTCCTCTAAAGAGAGAATAATTCTCCTCTTACTGGTATTTTTCCCCTTTTTATTTTTCTTATTTTAACTGCCAGTAAGGTCCCCACCTTTCCTCTTTTTACCCTCTTTTCTCTTATTCTCCTCATACTCCTCATCATTTGTCTCCTTTTTTTTTTAAGATTCCTCCATAGCTGCCTTCTTTAGATTTTTCTTAGAAGACAGGCCTTTAAATCTTGACTTATTAGGGGTTTGGAGCATCTCCTCTTCATCCTCCATTTCCTCATCATACATATTCTCTTCATCCTTTCCTTCAGTATCCTCATCATCCTTGGCATTACCCTTCAACAAGGGTTTCTCCACTTTCTTAGTTTTGAGAAGGTCAAACACCAGAAGCATAAGGCCCTTGTGTGAGGCATGGTCACCTTTTAGATCCTTCTGAAGACTAGCAATGGTGAAATCTAGAGAACTCAACAAGTAAAAAGGGATATTGATTTTAACATTGTGCCTAAAATGATTCAACAACATAAAATGATGCCCATATGCTCTGGTGAATCTACCATTGAACATAATATAGTTGATAATGGCATATAGCACATACCTCCATGACTAAGAAATGCATTAGGGATTGTGGTAGGAAGTATCCTCCTTTACCAGTCTCATCTCTTCCTTTTCCATGACCGGAATTTCTCTGGAGCTTTGTCAGAGATGATTTTATCTCTGTAAAACTTTAATCCTTTAATACTCATGCATGTGGCTTCTGCTATAATATCCTTCATTACCTCCATAAGTTGGTTCCCCACAAGCACCTTTGTATTCTTCCAGGTTTTAAAAAACTATCTGGAAACCATAGCATTTCTGCCATGCAACCTTTCCATAAACTTCGCCATCCCACCTTTCTTCAGGATACTCCACACCTCCTTATTTTACTTCCACTCATCACAACTTACAGGTTCAAAATGCTTCTTACTTCCTCCAATATTTTCTCTCTAAAAATTCTCTATTTCCTTGTAAGAGCTACAAATGCCAATGTGATTAGATCTAACAGCTCTTGAATTAGCCAAAATGACCTAAAATTTGTGCCAAATCAAGAGTGCAATCAGAAGGATGTACTTCACCCAAAAAGAGAAATTATGAAACCTCACTTTGTAATCAAAGCTCCTCATTGAAATTACCATTTAAAAGCCTTTTTTTCCTACTCCGTAGATGGTCACTTTCCATTAATGATTTTTCCTCTACAGTCATATCAGCACCATCAGTCCATTGGGTCATTACCTCCAACTTGCATGCCACATTAGCTGCCCAGTTACCAAAATCATTGGTATCTCTGAAATTGTGCATGATGGCACAATCCTCAAATAATATAATTAATATTTTTTCCTTATACATAACATTATGAAGTATGGGAGAGGCTTCGAGCGAGAAAGGATTTTCAAATTATTGTGGGGTTCCTGCCAGGTAGGAAGGCCTAGTTGTGGGAAATGGTCTTGGTCCTAGACCAGTGTTAGCCAAGGGGATTTCTGTCAATCCTATAGAAAACTCCCAGTACTTGTTGTGAATCTGACCTAGCAGGTGTCAGGCTCCATTATGGGTGGAAAGGAGAATCATTCCCCCTACTATGTTGTGACAACATGTGCTTTGCCTATGCTATGTGCTAATAAGATTCCATCTATGGTTTTGCCTTGTCCTTCAGGAAATCTGTTGGTTTCTGGGAATATTTCAGAGAATGGGCCCAACCCAGTTCTAGGAAAAAATATCTCTAAGGACCCACTAGTGGGGTCCCCTGAAGTTGGTTATGTCGAGGACAACACCTCTTCTCCCAAAAAGTGGTCAAAAATTTTGGTTGATAAACAAGTGGAAAATCATTCTTCTGTTGTTGGAACTATGAAGGATGGCTTTGTGGACGGTGAAGTAGCCATTTTTGTTCCTGATACCTTGGTGGATCTCTCTGTCTTTGCTATGGAGTTTACCCTGGTTCGTAAGTTTCTTGGCCCTCATCCTAATATTGAACTGGTTAGATCTTTTGCTAGGAAAAAATGGGCCTTGAAGGGATAGGTTGACATTGCTTCTTTACCAAAGGGGTTTTTATCCTTTTCCTTCTCTAATAAATAATATCATGACTCTATCATGTGTGGAGGGCTATGGTTGTTTGGAAGAATAGTGGTGTCTTTTCATAAATGGACTCCCAACTGGCATTATTTAAATATTTTTTTTCAATGCAACGCTAGTCTGGGTTCAATTTCCTGGCTTGCCCTTGGAATTCTGGAATGAGGAAGTCTTTAAAGGCCTAGCCTCATGTTTTTTAGGGGGGATACTCTCTGTCGACCCTATGACTAAAGCTAAAACTTGTCTGGTTTTTTTCTAGAATCTCTATCAATATTTTTCAGCTTGATAACCTCCCTTCAGTTAATAATATCAATTCCAAGATGGGTATTGTTCAGGCTTAGAATTGTCACCCTAACTCAGGCATTAGGGTTGCATGAAAATTCCATCCTAACAATGGAAACCTCTCCTAGCTGTGGATAGACTATGATTAGAGAGGAATCTCAGGATTCTAGGCCGGTTCCTATAAAATATTGGATATCACTTACTAAGCCTGAAAAAAACTTGTTGGGAAAAGGGAAAAAGGGAATTTAAAACTTAGAAAAAAGGGGTGATACACCAATGAATTAATCAGAAACCTATAAAGGAAGTATCAATTCCAGACCTAACTCACATAATGAAATTCAGTCAATTTGGATTCACTGCTCAACATATAGGTTAACGTATTCAAACTATTAGGGATAAACCACGAATAATTCAAAAACTTAACAAACATACATTTTTGAAGTAACGCTTGATATATTAGATTATTAATTAGGAAGGAATAATATTTCATTCACTTCCATATTTAAAATCAGAATTGTAACACTTACAAGAAAAGATGAATTGGAATTGAAGATCTGAACACAAAATATGAGCTGTAAAATCTAGTATATTTCCTCAAAAAATCTCTGCAAAAATGGCTACAAAATGGATTCTTAAGCTTTTAGGAACAAAAATTTCACTATAGGCTCTCTTTCCCACCTTTGCCACCCATAAAAAAGTCTATCTCCCTTCCTTAAGAGAGCTCAGAAACCCTAATCTGGGAATGCAAAACCCATACAAAATTGCTCTAATTTGGCCACAATTCGTGCCAAAAAATTAGCCTATATGCCACCTACAAAAAGAAAACCATCTTCCCCTAATTTTGGCTAAAAACAAGGAATAAAAATTCCTCTTACAATGTCATGCAAAATTTTTTAATTGTCTCTTTAATAAAAATGGCTTTTTAAATAAGGGATTTAATTAATCCTTTTTACATCATAATGCCAAATTCATTTTAAAAGAAATATATATTAAAAGACTTTAATATTTACTAATATAAAAAAATAAATATAAATCAACCTAAGCTATACATCCCATAACTTATGAAAAATAGGGAGTCGACAAGACTACCACCACTTGCCATTACATATGCGGGAACATATGGAAAGGAAAGATGATTTTTTGTTGTGGTTTTCAAAGTGCAAGGTGGCACTGTTCTCTGCAGTCGCATTGAATATTCTATCAAACACTCACTCCTCGCAGACCTCAAATAGTTTTATTGTTTCATCTGGGCATTTTATGTTGTTTCTTTTGCTAAACATGAGGGTCAAAACCCTAGCTGGAAATATGCTCAAACTGTTTGAAGAACTTGATGCTTGCCGGAGATTTTGGTTCAGATATACTGGCTTTTGCTAATCAATACAAGAAACTCGGTTTCTCTTAATGGAAGTGTAATTCTTCCTTTTTAACCTCTACTATTTATTCCTTGCAAAAAGAAATTTTAAAGAGCTCAAAACTCTTAGTTACACTTTTCAATGAATGCTGATGTTAATGCACAAATAATGTGCACTTCTTTGACTGAAAGTTTACTGTTTGTTTTTTTGCAAAAAAGATGTCACATCTGAACATGTACCTATAGATTTTCAAAAAATGTTTTTTGTTGAAGTCATACTATCTACTATTTCTGGGTTCGAATCTATACTTGTTGATAACAATAAGTCTAATTCACGGTTGAACTTGTTGTCTTTGTTATTTTCGGGCTTGAATCCTCTAGTCTAGAGTTAGAAACTCTTTGTTTCACCTTTGCATTGAATACATGACAATCTGCAGTAAAACGTGTCTTCTTTCAAATGGCCTTTACTATTTGTTTCCCTCCTTTTGCCTAAGATTAGGTTCTCAACATACTCAAACATACTGTCTATGAAACCCTCGAAAATGTATGAGGAAACTCACTATTTGTTCAAAAACATGCACTATTATCTTAAAAATGCACTCACGATCATGACAGGGATTGTCGTTCCTATCTTTGCACCCTCTGTTCTTAATAAAAGCTTTGTCAATATGTTTTTAGTTACAAAGAAATGTGCTGCACTTGGGCTCTTGATTTCAAACAGAATCTTGAGTTTGAAATAAGCTTTTGAACTTACTGATACCTTTTCACCAGTCTTGAGTTAGAAACATTAAGTGTCATTGTTCCTTCAGCTATCCATTGCTTGGAATGAAAATATATTAAAGAACCTGGTAGCATATATCATCCTTGTAAATGAAATGAGCATAAAATCCAACTTTGTTATGCTACCCATTCTTCTTAACCGCTGTTCCAGTTCTCATTGTATTCACTGTTTGCATAACTGATACAAGATACTGAAATTTCATAAAAACATGAATTCCAAAATGCACTATAACAACAATACCTCATTTTATTCTTCAACATAAGCACATTTTTGAACTTGAGTTCAAATTTCAAAATTTGATCCACATTGCAGCATTTATAAATCTGACATGTCTCTTGTCAGAAATTTTGTATATGAACCAGTTTTTTGATTTCTGACAAGTACTATAAAAATATGATCAATTGACATTTTGAAATTAATAACACCAGCATTATTGAAGCTCCTGTAGTAGATGATTTTACACTTCCTTTTTTGATACTGAATTTGACAACTTCTAATATGAAGTACAACAAGATGAATGTTTATTATTTTGTTAATGAAGTTCAAGCACGGGCTCGTGACACTCAAAAATGACAAAATGTTAATGACTGAGGTTCGAACACGGGTTTGTGACGCCCAGTCATAACATTTTTTAAACATTCAAATTATGATTCCACCTTGAAGCACTTGTAATTATTCAGCATTAAGTCATTGAAAGTACTCTGTAAATGATGAAATCAGCATCTCTTTTTGGTGAAACAATTTGATTCCTTTGAAGATCAGAAACTTGGAACTTCCTGTAGCAACTTGGAATGGGAAACCAGCTTGTTCTATATCTTGAAAATGACTGAAAAGTGAACCAGTCAGTTGTTATCTGCAAAACAACTTGTTAATTTCAAGCAATATCAATATGAAACATATTCTGAAAAAGGTTTTTCTCAGTTTTGGAAACATACCAAGTCCCTTACATTTAGGTTCAAGACTGATCAAAATGAAAACATACACCATAATAGGTATCAGAAGTGAAAGGTTTCATGTTTCAAAACACGTCCCTTTAACACTACCTTATAGTGAGTGCTAATTTACGTTTTCTTATTACATTTATTATCTCAAATTAGTATGCAGATAGAAATAGATTGTTGATGTATGTAATTCGTTTCTCTTGCATTGCTTAGATCCATCAGGATCTAACCATTGTTTCTTTTCCTTTTTTTAGATGATGCTTTCCCTAAGGACCTGAATGCTGATGAAGACTCGGGAGTTACCTAGATGCAGATGACTAACCAAAACAACTAGCAGACTCAAATGCAAACACAAGGCAATGCATGGGACCCCTATTCCATACCTCAGTTTTCTTTTTAAATTTGCAATGTACTCTATTTTTTGAAACATGACATATGAATCAAAGGAAATTTGTACTACATTCTTATGAATGCACAATGTAATGATCAATGATGAATTTCTAAATTTGTAACAGCTGATCAATACTTAGAGTACATTTATGATAATTTGAATTCAAATGTAATAAGTGAATGCAAATCAACAAAACCTATAAGTCAGTGTTAAATAGACAACTAAAACATGCAATCTTTCTCTACTAATTCCTATTATATTGTGTGTTTTCATTTTGAGTAACAATTTAGGTGACGTCTGCTGGATGTCTGCCTGCTAGTCATGACCTGTAGACTAATCCTAGGGCAACAGAACTTGGAAAACTGAACCATGAATGCCATTTATTGAAATGAAAATGCATCTATAACTAGACTCAAATGCAACCTAGAACCTGGACACAAAACAACCTAAAGACCTAGTGCTTGGACAACACTTATTGAAAGTGAAAACTGAAACAAACCTATCCCTCAAAGAAAAGGTCGAGGTGTATTCCATTAACTGGAATCTACAACTCTTCTCCTTCAGTTGTGGACAACTGAAAATCATTGTTCTCCTTGCAGGCTCTTATGACAAAAAGGCCTGACCAAAAATTATCAAACTTACCATGCTGCCCTGGCCTACTTTTGAGAACATCCCATTTAAGAACCAAATCTCCTTCTTTAAAATTTCTAAATTTAGCCTTCTTATCAAAAGATTTCTTAGTTTGATCTTGGTTAAGCTCCATTATGTCCAAGGCTTTTCTTCTTTCTTATTCCAACTGTAGTAAGTCCACATACTTGAGCTTTAATGGGTCATCCTCCTCAAATAATAACATCTGATCAACAAGCTGCAATGCTGGAAATTCTATAGATACTGGAAATCTAGCCTCTTTACCATAAACTAAGACATAAGGAGAGTTCCCAATTACCTATTTAGGTGTAATTCTATCCAACCATAAGGTTGCCTTCAATTTTGAATGCCAATCTCGCTTATTTTTCTGCATAATCTTTTTGATAATTTTGATTAGATTTTTATTTGTAGACTCTGCAAGACCATTACCCTAAGGATAATAGTTTTAAGAAGTGTTTAAGTAAACCCCACTCTTTATAGCCCATTATGTGATAGCTAAACCAACAAAAGCCATAGCATTATTAGAAATGATTGATTGAGGAACACCAAACCTGGTTATTATATCATCATAGAATTTTACCACAGTAGGTCCAGAAGCTTCCTTTAGTGCAATAGCCTCAGTCCATCTTGTAAAGTAATCAGTAACACTTAAAATCCATTTATAACCTGTACTAGAATTAGGATTGATAGGACCAATAAAGTCCATTCCCCACTTACCAAATGGCTGATCAACCATAATTGGTTTTAATGGCAGTGATGCCAGCCTTTGTTTCCCTACAAATAGTGCACATTTCTGACATTTTCTAGCCCAAAAATGAGCATCTTTAAACAAATCAGGCCAATAATAGCCTCCCCTTTGTATTTTCCAAGCTATAGTTTTAGGACTGAAATGGCCTCCACAGGATCCATCATGAAACTCAGATAATATTCTATTTTTATTTACTGAATCAATACATTTAAGAAACATTCCAAAATAATATTTTCTATATAGAACACCATCAATAATAACATAGGGGATAGATTGTAACCTGTAGTATCTCCTTTTTGCCTTATCAAGATTATCTGGGCACTGTCTTGTTTGCAATAATCTGACCATATCTGACAACCATGTCATAGGATCATTAAATAATACAATTTCACTTTGTAAGTCTTCAGATTCTTTAGACACTTTGATCTGATCTCCCTCTTCTACCATTTGTACACAAAGGCCTTTACCTCTAACCAGCTTGGTTACATAAATTTGTATGTCATACTCCATTACTTTAGTTATCCACCCTGCCCTTTTTTCACTGACATCTTTGTTTAGTAAAAAATCCTTAATACTAGGATGTGCAATCATTAGATGAATTTTATTTCCAGCAACTAGATGTTTGAACTTTTTCAAGGCTTTTATAATAGCTAGCACATGTCTCTCTATAAAGCTATATTTTTCCTCATAGCTATTCATACCTTTGCTAAAAAAGGCCACTGGTTGCTCTTGTCCTCCCCCATTCCTCTGCACCAGCATTGCTAAAAATGTGTCAATACCACCATAAGCATATAAAACAAAATCCTTAGAGAAATCAGGATTAGCTAATGTAGGGGCAGAAGATAAGGCATGCTTGATTCACTCAAAACTTTCTTTTCCCTCAGCAGTCCAGCTAAAAGGTACATCCTTTTTCAACATAGAATTCAATTATTTCAATAAATTTTCAATATTTGGAATAAATCTCCTAACAAAATTTATCCTTCCAATAAAACTTTGCAATCCCTTTTTATGTTTTGGCAATGGTAGGTCAAGAATTGCATGAATTCTTTCTGGATCAATTGTTGTACCTTCTTTAGACACTTGATAACCCAAAAGTTTTCCTTCGTGTACTGCAAAAATAGACTTCTTTGGATTAAGAGAGATTCCAAACTCTCTACATCTCTGCAAAATTTGTTTCAAATGGTCAATATGCTGGTTTGCAATCTTGCTGTAAATTGTGACATCATCTAGATACACAAAAACAAATTTATGCATTAGGTTTTTGAAAGCCATGTCCATTGCTTTCTGGAAAGTGGCTCCCACATTTGACAACCCAAATGACATTCTTCTGTAGGCAATTGTACCCCATTTAGTAGTAAAAGCTATTTTGAATTGATCAGATTCTTTAACTAAAATCTGGTTATAACCAAAGTATCCATCCAAGAGTGAGAACCTTTCAGAACCTAAAACATATTGAAGGATCTGTTCCATGGATGGGAGGGGATGTCTATCCTTCAGAGATGCCCTATTAAGGTCTCTAAAATCTACACAGAGTCTTATCTCTCCATTTTTTTTCCTTACTGGCACTAGATTGGAAACCCATGATGTATGCTTAATTGGGAATACTATGCCTCCATCTAAGAGTTTTCTCAGTTCTTTCAGCATTAAAGGCTCCAATTTGGGGTTTATGGGCCTTTGTCTTTGCCTGATTGGTTTTGAATTTGGTTCTAACTCTATGGTGTGCTGAGTTAATTGAGGATCAAATCCATTTAAATCAGCATAATCCCAAGCAAATACATCACTATATTCTCTGAAAATATCAATAAACAATTATTTTTCCCTGGTAGAGTTTATTTTACCAACCTTTAGATACTTGTCTCTAAAAATCTCCACTTCCTCATAATGATCTTCTTTAACCAGCAAATTAGTTTTGCTCTTCTTGAATTGATCATCAGAGTTAAAGGCTGATTCCAGGATGACCAATCCCCTCAGAATTTTATTGCTCTTTAGCTAAATAATTTGGTTCTCCATTTGCTGATTACCCTTTTCCTTTTTGGGAACAATAAAATCATCAGCTTCTGTCATAAAACTCAAGATGTGTTCATCAGTATAAAAAACTTGCCAATTAATGTCATTGTCAGGGACAAATGGTCTAACAATAATTTTAACATGTGACTGATCTGAAATCAGTCCTTTATTCTCTGCTATTGAAGCATGTGCACCAATACCAGCCAATCTATCAGCATGAATATTTTTTCTCCTAGGGATGGAAATGAGAATAAAGGCATCAAAATCTGTCAAAATGTTAAACACTCTTGATTTGTACAGCTTTAGAAGATCATTTTTAACCGCATTAATACCTCTTACTTGTCTCACTATCAACTTGCTGTCTCCAAATGCTCTTAAACATTTAATTCCTCTTTTCCCAGCCCATTCCAAGCCTTGAATTAAACTTTCATATTATGCTACATTATTAGAACATGGAAAAGATAACTGATAAGCAACATAGAATTTATCACCTTGAGGTGAAATTAACATAACTCCTACACCAATGCCATCCTTGTTCTTAGATCCATAAAAATACAAATCCCATAGCTGGTTAGATAAATCAGATTTAGAACATTGATCTTTAATTAAATTAGGCACCACTGAATCAGATTCTAAAATCATGTAATTTCCAAAACCAACATCAAACACATCCATC
>MU221915.1:27224-44178 GCA_018584345.1 Thuja plicata
GCCAACAGCTTCATAGCCACATCTTCCTCTGTAACATGATGGACATTGCACAAGGATGCAATATCTCTAATGTGCTCAATAGCTGTCACTTGACCTTCTCCGGTGAAAGATGGCAAGCCTTTCAAGGTAGCCAATGGTATATTATTGTGATTTGCAATATGGAGAGGACTACCTTGATCAAAAGGGACAAAATGCATATTTCTTTCCATTCCCGCTGTTGGTGGTACTTGTTGCTAAATAGTGGGTACAACAAGAGGTTGTGTATGCTGAACTGCCTTCCTTTGGTAAGTCTTCAAATTATGGCGATTTGCTGTAGTAATACTTGTAGAAGCTCCAAAGATAGAATTATTTATAGACAGATTTTCAACACTTGGAAATTCTAATCCAGAATGAGTAGGAACACTCAGATCTTCAGGAATACTAATTTCTTCAATAATAACTTCATGTTCTTCTAAATTCACAGCTTGATCTTCAAAAATGGGATTATCAAATGAAGAAAAATTTGAACTCAACAAAGCACCTCTTGGATCTTGTGATGTTCTTCCACCTCTAGATGATCTATCTTCTCTTCTACTTGTCTGTAGCTCCTGGTACACAAATCCTTGCTTGTTTGATATTGTTGGAGTTCTACTTATTAAAATCCACACTGAGCAATCATAGAACTTAAATCAGAACTGAGAAGCAATCCACTGTCCCACCGAGCATGCCAAAAACTGTTCAGGCTTAGAATTGTCACCCTAACTCAGGCATTAGGGTTGCACAATAATTCCATCCTAACAATGGAAACCTCTCCTAGCTATGGGTAGACTATGATTAGAGAGGAATCTCTAGATTCTAGGCCGGTTCCTATAAAATATTGGATATCACTTACTAAGCCTGAAAAAAAACTTGTTGGGAAAAGGGAAAAAGGGAATTTAAAACATAGAAAAAAGGGGTGATACACCAATGAACTAATCAAAAACCTGTAAAGGAAGTATCAATTCCAGACCTAACTCACATAATGAAATTCAGTCAATTTGAATTCACTGCTCAACATATAGGTTAACATATTCAAACTATTAGGGATAAACCATGAATAATTAAAAAACTTAACAAACATACATTTCTCAAGTAAGGCTTGATATATCAGATTATTAATTAGAAAGGAATAATATGTCATTCACTTCCAGATTTAAAATCAGAATTGCAACACTTACAAGAAAAGATGAATAGGAATTGAGGATCTGAACACAAAATATGAGCTGTAAAATCTAGTATATTTCCTCAAAAAATCTCTGCGAAAATGGCTACAAAATGGATTCTTAAGCTTTTAGGAACAAAAATTTCACTATAGGCTCTCTTTTCCACCCTTTCCACCCACAAAAAAGTCTATCTCCCTTCCTTAAGAGAGCTCAGAAACCCTAACCTGGGAATGCAAAACCCCTACAAAATTGCTCTAATTTGGCTACAATTCGTGCCAAAAAATTAGCCTATATGCCACCTACAAAAAGAAAACCATCTTTCCCTAATTTTGGCTAAAAATAAGGAATAAAAATTCCTTTTACAATGTAATGCCAAAATTTTTAATTGTCTCTTTAATAAAAATGGCTTTTTAAATAAGGGATTTAATTAATCCTTTTTACATCATAATGCGAAATTCATTTTAAAAGAAATAAATATTAAAAGACTTTAATATTTACTAATATCAAAAACTAAATATAAATCAACCTAAGCTATACATCCCCTAACTTATGCAAAATGGGGAGTTGACAAGACTACCACCACTTGCCATTACATATGCGGGAACGTATGGAAAGGAAAGATGATTTTTTGTTGTGGTTTTCAAAGTGCAAGGTGGCACTGTTCTCTGCAGTCGCATTGAATATTCTGTCAGACACTCACTCCTCGCGGACCTCAAATAGTTTTATTATTTCATCTGGGCATTTTATGTTGTTTCTTTTGCTAAACATGAGGGTCAAAACCCTAGCTGGAAATATGCTCAAACTGTTTGAAGAACTTGATGCTTGCTGGAGAATTCGGTTCAGATATACTGGCTTTTGCTAATCAATACAAGAAACTCGGTTTCTCTTAATGGAACTGTAAGTCTTCCTTTTGAACCTCTGTTATTTCTTCCTTGCAAAAAGAAATTTTAAAGAGTTTGAAACTCTCAGTTACACTTTTCAATGAATGCTCATGTTAATGCACAAATAACATGCACTTCTTTGACTGAAAGTTTACTGTTTGTTTTTTTGCAAAAAGGATGTCGCATCTGAACATGTACCTACATTCAAAAAATGTTTGCTGTTGAAGTCATACTCTCTACTATTTCTGGGTTTGAATCTATACTTGCTGATAACAATAAGTCTAATTCACGGTTGAACTTGCTGTCTTTGTTATTTTCGGGCTTGAATCCTCTAGTCTAGAGTTAGAAACTCTTTGTTTCACCTTTGCATTGAATACATGAGAATCTGCAGTAAAACTTGTCTTCTTTCAAATGGCCTTTACTGTTTTTTTCCCTCCTTTTGCCTAAGATTAGGTTCTCAACATACTCAAACATGATGTCTATGAAACCCTCGAAAATGTATGAGGAAACTCACTATTTGTTCAAAAATGTGCACTATTATCTTAAAAATGCACTCACGATCATGATAGGGACTGTCGTTCCTATCTTTGCACCCTCTGTTCTTAATAAAAGCTATGTCAATATGTTTTTAGTTACAAAGAAATGTGCTGCACTTGGGCTCTCAATTTCAAATAGAATCTTGAGTTTGAAATAAGATTTTGAACTTACTGATACCTTTTCACCAGTCTTGAGTTAGAAACATTAATTGTCATTGTTCCTTCAGCTATCCATTGCTTGGCATGAAAATATATTGAAGAACCTGGTAGCATATATCATCCTTGTAAATGAAATGAGCATAAACTCCAACTTTGTTATGCTACCCATTCTTCTTATCCGCTATTCCAGTTCTCATTGTATTAACTGTTTGCATAACTGATACAAGATATTGAAATTTCATAAAACCATGAATTCCAAAATGCACTATAACAACAATACCTCATTTTATTCTTTAGCATAAGCACATTTTTGAACTTGAGTTCAAATTTGAGAATTTGATCCACATTCCAGCATTTATAAATCTTACATGTCACTTGTCAAAAATTCTGTATATGAACCAGTTTTCTGATTTCTAACAAGTACTATAAAATATGATCAATTGAAATTCTAAAATTAAAAACACCAGCATTATTGAAGCTCCTGTAGTAGATTATTGTACACTTCCTTTTTTGATACTGAATTTGACAACTTATAATATGAAGTACAACAAGATGAATGTTTATTATTTTGTTAATGAAGTTTGAGCATGGGCTCGTGACACTCAAAAATGACAAAATGTTAATAACTGAGGTTTGAACACGGGTTTATGACACCCAGTCATAACATTTTGTAAACATTCAAATTATGATTCCACCTTGAAGCACTTGTAATTATTCAGCATTAAGTCATTGAAAGTACTCTGTAAATGATGAAATCAGCATCTCTTTTTGGGGAAACAATTTGATTCCTTTGAAGATCAGCAACTTGGAACTTCCTGTAGCAACTTGGCATGGGAAACCAACTTGTTCTATATCTTGAAAATGACTAAAAAGTGAACCAGTCAGTTGTTATGTACAAAACAACTTGTTAATTTCAAGCAATATCAATATGAAACATATTCTAAAAAAGGTTTTTCTCAGTTTGGAAACATACCAAGTCCCTTTCATTCAGATTCAAGACTGATCAAAATAAAAACATACACCATAATAGGTATCAGAAGAAAAAGGTTTCCTGTTTCAAAACACGTCCCTTTAACACTACCTTATAGTGAGTGCTGATTTACATTTTCTTATTACATTTATTATCTCAGATTAGTATGTAGATAGAAATATATTGTTGATGTATGTAATTCATTTCTCTTGCATTGCTTAGATCCATCAGGATCTAACCATTGTTGCTTTCCCTTTTTTTAGATGATGCTTGCCCTAAGGACCTGAATGCTAATGAAGACTCGGGAGTGACCTAGATGCAGATGACTAACCAAAATAACCAACAAACTCGAATGCAAACGCAAGGAAATGCATGGGACCCCTATTCCATACCTCAATTTTCTTTTTAAATTTGCAATGTACTTTGTTTATTGAAACATGATATATGAATCAAAGGAAATTTGTACTACATTCTTATGAATGCACAATGTAATGATCAATGATGAATTTCTGAATTTGTAACAGCTGATCAATACTTAGAGTACATTTATGATAATTTGAAAATGAATGTAATAAGTGAATGCAAATCAACAAAACCTATAAGGTAGTGTTAAATAGACAACTAAAACATGCAATCTTTCTCTACTAATGCCTATTGTATTGTGTGTTTTCATTTTGAGTAACAGGTATCTATAAGAAAGAAATGGAATTTGAATCTCTCCCTTTTGCATTCTTTGTAAGATGGGTCACTAGGCAAATAATTATCTGAAGAAAGTGCAGAAGGATCCCAAAAGTGTGGTCCCAGATCATATTCCTCCTAAGGAACAAAAACTAATTTGGAAGGAGAAGCAGGTTCTAGTAACAATAGAAGAAGTTAGCATTAACAAGGGTGACCAAGAAGGTGGTATTGGTGACATTGTAGATTCAAATGGGATTCTTAACCTGGAAGAAGGGGAAATACTAGAATTGGTAACACATATCTCCGATTCACTAATGAAAGAAGTGTCGATAGAGGTTGTGGTTCCTATCTAAGCTGCAGATCAGGTGTTGAAATTTGAAGGTGCCATCCTTTCCATTCAACTAGATAGAGTGGCTATTGAGGTGGATTCTTCCTCTTCTGACCCAGAAAAATCTGAAGAGGAGGCTTCATCTTCTACTCAAGATACTCTGTCTGGTAGTGGTGATGAAGAATCCTTTGCTGCTCTAGATAATCTAGACTTGAATGGGGCTCCATGGAATACTCAATTAGGTAAGAAGTAAAAGAAATAGTAGAGAGCTCTCACTACTCTGGGATGCAAGGGAGTGGTTATGAGGATTAGGGATGGTGGAGGGTCTAAGATTCAAAATGTGAAGGTAGATTTTGGTTCCCGAAAGTGAACTCCGGGTTGAACCTCCAAGAAATAAATCAGAGAAAGGGAAAGTAAAAAGGATATTGCAGATGGTAAGAAATTGAACATCTAGGATGTTTGCACTCTGGTTAAGATATGAAAATCATATCATGGAACATTAGGGAGCTCAATGCAGCCCATAAGAAAGATTTGTTAAGAAACCTGGCTAGAGATCATAAACCAGATATCATGATTACTTAGGAAACCAAAATGATTAAAGAAAAGGTTGAAAAAATCAGAATTTTCAAAAATGGAGGTGTTGTAGGATCCAGTTCTATTGGAGCCTTGAGAGGTATAGCTATTTTTTGGAATCTTAATAATATTAGAGGTGTTATTCTTGAAAATTATGTTAATTGTTTTAGTATAAAATTTACTCATCTCAAATCAGATTTTGAATGGGTTACTACTAACATTTATGCTCCTAATTCCAAATCTGGTAGAGCTAATTACTAGAAAATGGATGAAGATCAAAGATTGTCTTTCTATGACTCTACCTGGTTGGTTATGGGAGATTTCAACTATCCTATGAAAGAAGATGATAAATTTGGAGGGATAGATAGTTTGAGTCAACTGGAGGGAAGAGTTGATTTGATGGACTTTGTTAATCATCAAGCTCTTGTTGATATTAATCTCCAAGGTGTTAATTTCACTTGGTCTAATATGAGAGTGGGAAAGGATTTTATTCAATTTCATCTAGACCATGCCCTGATCTCTGGTAATTGGCCTAATAACTTCTACTACTCATTGTCCTCTATTACAAAGGTTGGTTCATATCACACCCCCCTCTCCTTTTTTGTTGAATTAAAGAAGGTGAAGGGAAATATACCCTTTAGATTTGGAAAAATGTGGATTGACCACCCTAAATTATAGTAGAGAATCTATGAATGGTGGAATGTGGACATTCGTGGGACTGATATGTTTTGGGTGTCTAAGAAACTCCACCATATTAAACAAAATATTATGGTTTGGAGTAAGGAAGTGTTTGGGGACATCTTCAAAATTAAGCTAGACTTGCAAAAGGAACTTGAATCTATTCAAGTTTCTATTCAGTAGATAAGTTTGTCTCAGGACCTGAAGAAGATAGAGTTAATGCTTTTGGCCAAGACTCATAACATCTGACTGCTCTTTATAATACCTTTGTAGTTAAGGATTATGCATCCTTTCCACTAGAAATAATACATTGAACTCATTAAATTATTGACCAGGGAGCGTAAACTTGAAATGGTGACTGTAAAGTATATGCTCTAATCCATTATAAAAGCCATCATTATAGTAAATGGAAAATACTTGAAATGGGACTAAACTAGGAGCTGAAATATCAACAGCATAATCTAAAGATAAAAGAACCTGCTTGGGATAGGAAGTTTAACTCTATGCTAAAGGAACAATAAACTAGCTAACTACCTTTGCTGCAGGAACAACTGTTAGTGCTGTTACTAATGGTTGTAGGAGCAACAGAGTCTTACTTTCTTCAAATAACTTGCAACCTACTTATTTAAAATAACTTGCAACCTACTTATCTACGAATTAGATTCACCTCCCGTGTGGGCCCCCATGGAAGCGTGAATGAACAAGATCTTAGATACTAGAAATTGAAGCTCTCATTACTTATTCATAAAACATGGATTACAAAAGATGCAAAAAACAAGATTATATTTTCTCTTTTCTGAATTACAACAAACTACTAGAATACTAACTCTATCTCTATCATCGTGCTGCTCAAAGTTCAGCAGTCATCTTATTTAAAGGGAAACTACAACTTACAACTAAAATCTAGGATTACTCCATTAGATGAGGATTGTAATCAATACAAAATATCTCATAACAAAATATGGAATTTATTCAATAAATTGTCCCCAGAATGTAGCACATGATGGTTCTAGATCCACGCATGGCATAAAATAGGAAACTGTATTAACCCAGCCTTCCCGTGAAGATCTTTTAATGATGCTTATCTTGGTTCACATGCTCTTCACTATTTCAACCTGAGGCCTATGGTGAAAGAATCTAACGTTGACTTCTTCAGTGACACTCTGCTGGATTCTAGAACTGCTCCACTGATTCTTGCAAAAAGGATTATCGCACACATACCATCTTTGACACATATATATATATTTTCATCACTAAAATTTAGAAGAAAGTATTTCAACTTAATTAATGCTCTTGTAGGACATAAGCTACAGGAAGGAAACTACCCTCAAACATAGCATAGAAAAGGGAACCATTCATTTAGTTATATTACCTCTTCATTTTATATAAGATCATAAGTTCCAAGTATCATACTTTCATAACCTTTTCACCATCTAACTTCCTACTTATGTCCATTTCTTACATTAAATATATAAAAAACATAAGTTCAAGTATCAATTGCAAGTAAACTTTATCATGAAGACAGGAAAAAGTGTTTATCAAAAGATGGCCATTAGATTCGCTCATCAACATCATCTCTAAAGAGGAAGTGTACTGGAGATAAAGGTCTAGATCGCTGTGGCTAAAGGCTAGAGATAAGAACACCAGGTTGTTCCATTTGTCTGCTTCTAAACATCAGGCCTCGAATAGAATCTCCAAGCTCAAGATAGCCTCTGGTGTGGTAAGAAATGATAAAGAAATTTCTCTGGCTATGGTTGACATTTTTTCTTCTCTTTTCTCTAGAGATCAGTCGCTTTTGTTGGAAAATCATGCTTTAATCCTTGACTCTATCCCTTCTTTAGTGGATGATTCTACTAACAATTTTTTGACTGTCATTCCTTCCTCTAAGGAATTCAAGAAAGTTTCCTTCTCATTTGAGGGAGACAAATTCCTAGGTCCTGACAGATTCCCTGGATTCTTTTTTCATAAATTTTGGCAAATTGTTGGAAATGATATCTGTCACATTGTTAAAGAATTATTTGGTTCCAAAACCTTGCTTAAGGAGATTAATGTGACCTTTATTTATTTAATTCCTAAATCCCTTGGTGCTGATTCTGTTGAATCTTTTTGACTGACCAGTCTATGTAATTCGGTGTACACAATTTACTCTAAGGTTCTTACTCTTAGGTTTCTGGCTATTCTTCCTCATATCATTTCACCCCAGCAGAGTGGCTTTGTTTTAGGGAGGCAAATTTTTGGATTCCATTATGAAGGTTCATGAGGTCATTCACTCAACCCACTCTTCCTCTAATCATGGTTACTTGCTGAAGCTCAATCTCTCCAAGGCCTATGACCGGTTGGACTAGGACTTTTTATTCAAGATTCTCCAATCCTTTGATTTTAGTGAGAAATTGTTGCAGCTTGTTTCCCAGCTTATCAGTACCTCGATGGCTATAGTCATTGTTAATGGTTCCTCTTCTAGATTCTTTAAGCCCACTTGAGGGCTCTTTCAAGGGGATCCTCTATCCCCTATTCTCTTCGCTATCTTGGTGGAAGGTCTTGGTCGCTATTTTTAGAAATTGGCCTCTAAAGGTTCCATGTAGGGCCTTATTCCCTCCTCTTCTTCGAGGCCTTGTTCTCATGAGAAATTTGCCAATGACACGGTGATTATGGGATCTTCTTTTATCGAGGAGGCTAGAAGGATTAAAAAGGCCCTTATTATCTACTCTTCAAGCACAGGACAAACTGTCAATTGGAAAAAAATCTCTCTGTTCTTTATTAATACTCATGTGGATAGGAAAAATAGGATTGCTCACATCTTGGGGTGTGATATTGCATCTTTTCTTGCTTCCTATCTAGGCCTCCCTTTGGGGTTTAAACCCACTGAATCTTTATGGGTGGGTATTGTGGAAAGATTTAATAGGAAATTAGTTGGTTGGAAGGGAGCTCTTCTTAGCCAAGTTGGTAAACTCCAACTTTTGAAGGATTCTTTGCAAAGCCTCCCCATATATGCAATGAGCTTATTCAGGATCTCAAGAAAAATATCTAAAGTGATAGAATCTATTTAGAGAAATTTCCTTTGGTCTGGAGTGGAAGACAAAAAGAGACTAGCCCTGGTGGTGTGGGATAAGGTTTGTACCCTAAAGAAATGGGGAGGTCTGGGGATAAGCCCACTAAAGGTTACTAACTAGGCTCTTCTAGCTAAGAAAATCTAATGAATATATGGTGAAAATAAAGAATGGAATGACATTATTAAAAAAAATATCTCTTCTCATTCCCTCACATGTCAGATTTTATGAAGTCTAATGTGAAGGTGCAGGGTTCTTTCATTTGGAATAGTATCCAGCAAGCTAATGAAATGAATTTTAAGGGAGCCAAATGGCTTTTGGGTAATGGTAGGAGAATCTTTTTCTGGGATGATTGCTGGGCAAAAGATCTTCCTCTAATTTCCATTCTTGCTTTTCAACCTATTATTGATTTTTGTAAATTTAGATTGTGTTTGTATGTTTCAGATTACTAGCAAAATCAAAAATGGGTTGACCTTTTAGAAGTGGATTTCTCGCTTAAACCTCTCATGCTAGATTTGAATGTTTAGAAAGTGGAAAATTCAAAGGAGGATATGTTGATATGGGGAAAGATTTCATCAGGTCTCTATTCTTTGGCTTCGGCTTCTGAGTTCTTGATTAAAACCTCAGAAAACCCAAACAAACATATGGGATAAACTTAAAAAGGGAGGCCTCACTAAATATATGGAGCACCTTCATGGCTCCAAAGATGTTGTCATGAATTATTTTGTCGAAAGATAGAAGGATGGGACTATGGTGATCAGAGGCATGGCCATTAAGATCACTGAAGATTTGATAGAAGAGGTTATGGGCTTAAACACAAAAGGCATAAAATTTTACAGAGACAAAAAGATATCCCAGAAGGCTATTCATCATTTCCCTAAGGATAGAGTGGAAGCAGATAGGCTAGTGAAAGACTCTGGAGGGTTTTATGATGTTATCTCCATTAAATATTTCTGGGCTAAATTTCATATGGAAATCATGGAGTATGTGTCTTTGGATAGGAGATACAAAAGGGACCATTCTTATCACTTTGTGTTGTTATATCATTTTTGACATAAGATAAAAATTTATTTCCTCTTCTACTTGTTGCAATCACTCCGTCATAGCATTACTAACCGCATGCATAAGGATAGTATGCCCATTCTGCATGAGGTCTTGATTCTCTTGATCATTGAACATGTTAAAAAAGTTGTGGCCTCCAGTCCTCTTATTAAATACCTGAGAGATTTGGGCTCTGCTAAGGCTAGAAAAGGGCATAGGGTTGGAGATGATAAAGTGGAACCAACTATTAAAAAGTGGAAGTTTGATAAAAATAAGGGAATGGACATAGACTCAAATGATGTGAATGTTGATGGTTATGATGAGACCGACTACATTCCCCACTCCCAGTCTGATAACGAGAGTAAAGAGTCTTTTTTTATTTCAGTGAGTGCCTCTGATGAGGAAGAGGTTAAAACTAAGGGAGCCCACAGTGTTAAGGAAAAAGGTACAATGTCTAAGGCTGTTGAGGAGGATGTGGGCAGTCAAAAAGTACCTATTTTGGTAAATTACATGATTTCAAAAGACCATGACATCCCCATTTCTCTGAAGCTTGAGGTTCTTATGGAGGTGCAGTCGGAACAGAAAGTGGAAGATACTCTAGGGAAAGATAATGTTGAAAAGGACCATATCCATGTTTCCTCTAAGAACACCCCTTTCTCTAGACTAGTGGATATGCAAAAGAGGAATGTCCATCTTCTCCAGGAGGACATGGATGAAAAAATTGAGCCCCCATTTAGGGTTCTTCAAACTAAAAAATCTATGTCCTTGTACTCATTCTGAATGATGAAATGGGTATTTAAGGAAATCAAAAGTCTTCATCTAAACTTCAGAGCTCTATCTCCTCATGTTGATCTTATTAATTCTAGGTTGGCAAGGGATAATGATAATTAGAACAAGGAGGATGGGAAAAATCTGAAGTCTTTGCATGAGAGACTGGACACTCTAGAGAATACTATGAAAAACCATATGAAGGACAATAATGTCCTCATGGGTACTACTATGGAGTGTTTTAACTCCATTAAATATGAGATGGATTCTCCCACTGTGAAGATCAATGAAGATAAAAATAACAATGAAGATGATGGACTAGGAAAGCGCACGCGTTCAGCTAGGAAGAAGAAAATTCAAGACAGGATTTAGGAGCTGTTAGATTTCAATGCGGCCATCAAAAAGGTCTTAGAAGATGTAAAAGATGATAAAATTCAATTAAATTGTAACACTTAATATCATGTATGTTGTTTTTTGCAGAACTTTCTTATTTATAAGACACTTATAATATTATTTGATTTCTATATTTTTCTATGTCTTTAATAAATTATGCAAGCTGATTATATATGTTATAGGATAGTCATGATTTGATGAGTTGTGACTCATAAATGAGTCATGACACATCAATTCGTGACCCCTCATGTTTTACCAACCTGTGATGCAAGATCAATTACCGTCAGTTTATTACTAACAATGTCGACTGTCATGTGCTTGCTGTTAAGTCGATTACCATCAAATTCATTTGTTAATATACCCAATTCATAATTGGTGTGAGGTGGTAAATATGTTAAAGCCTGATAGCTAGGAAATTATACTTTACCATATATGATATAATATATAATTATAATTATGTATTAATGTGTATGTAATATAATTACATATACATTAATATATAGTTATAATCTAATTAACATATACTAAATATATTTATATATATTAATATATATGTAATAGTAATTACATATATATTAATATATATCACTTTAAATATATATATAGATATATTAAGATGTGATAATATTAACTTCATTTATATTAATATGTGAACATATTTATATAATTATCTTTACGACGCTATCGGTCTCTAACACTCCCTCTTAGCTAGGAAAGATAATTTTCCATATATCACCTTGATCAAATTTTACACATTACCTTAGATTGTAATATGAGGAATCACCTCAGATTGTGACACCTAATTTTCATATCACTTCTAAACGTGACATGAGGAATCACCTCAGATTGTGATACCTAATTTTTCATATCACCTCAGATCATGATATCTAATTTTCATATCACCTCAGATCGTGATATGAGGAATCACCTTAGATCGTGATACCTAATTTTTATATCACCTTATATCATGATACAAGGATATAGTAATAAGGAAACATTACACTCCCTTACATATAACCCTATTATGGTATGTGCACTAACATATTAAATGTTTACCATAACAAATCTCCATTACAAGATTTTCACCTCATAACATTAAATACAAGTGTTCATTTACTAAGAAGTTGTCACTTTTTAGAAATGTACACAGGATGGATGAGCCCATAAACATCTTTAATTATATTAATATAAATCAAAAATTACATTTCAATCATACCAAGATTTTTCCTGAAGTGATCAACTCTCACTTTGGGAAGTGCTTTGGTAAGAATATCTGCAGTTTGATCTCCAGTACTAATATATTTCAACTGAATCACTTACCTTTCAACCATATCTTGAACATAGTGATAAGGAATCTCAACATGCTTGGATCTGTCATGAAATATGGGATTCATTGATAGCTTGATACAACTCTAGTTGTCACAATGGATAGTAGTTGGTTTTAAAGGTGTACTAAATAATCCAACAATTAGTTTCCTAAGCCATACTACTTCTCTGACAGCCATCGAAGATGCAATGTATTCAACCTCTATGGAGCTTTGAGCTATTGAAGATTGCTTTCTACTAATCCAAGATACCATAGCTGATCCCAAGTTGAAACAACATCCTGATATGCTCTTTCAATTGGTCACTTTTCCAGCCCAATCAGAGTCAGTAAATCCATGAAGGTCCAAATCTATCTTTTCATATTTAAGTCAATAATTTATAGCACCCTAAAGATATTTCAATATATGTTTTGTAGCAACAAGATGAATCTCTTTAGGGTCACACATGAACTGACTTAAGGCATTTACTGCAAAACAAATGTCTGGTCTAGTATTTACCAAGTACATCAAAGAGCCTATTATCTGTCTATAAAGAGTAGGATCTACTGGAGGAGATTCTAATGCTGCTTCCTTTAACTTATGAAAGTTGGTTTCCATAGGTGATGAAATTGGTCTATAGTTCAACATATCAAATCTCTTTAATATGTCAAGAGTATATTTTCCTTGATTTAGAATAATACTATCTGATTTCTGCCAGACTTCTAAACCAAGAAAGTAGTGTAAAAGACCTAAGTCTTTCATATCAAATTTATTTGTTAAATCCTCCTTGCATTGATGAATAAGGCAATCCTCTCCAGTAATCAATAATTCATCAACATGTAGTATTAATATTAACATGTCACCTTTGCTCTGTTTGAAATATAAATTTGAATCAACATCATTTTTGGAAAATCCTAACTTCATAAGATAATTATCAATCCTTTCATACCAAGCTTTGGGGGTTTGTTTGAGTCCATATAAAGCTTTCTTTAGTTTACAAACATGGGTTTTGAAATTATGAATCTGAAAACCTTCAGGTTGCTCTAGGAAAACTTCTTCTCCAATTGTTCCATTTAGGAAGACAGTCTTCACATCCATCTGATGTACTTTCCATCCTTTAGCAACTACAATGGATAGGACTATTCAAACTAAAGTATATAGGATCAAAATTTTCTTCATATTCAATCCCTTCCTTTTGTGAGAATCCTTTGGCTACAAACCTTGCTTTGTACTTCTCTATACTACCATCTGCAGTATGTTTAATTTTGAACAACCATTTTGAGGTGACCACTAATTTCTCTTTAGGTCTGGGAAAAATGTCTCATACATCATTATTTATGATAGATTGGTATTCCTCTGTCATGGCATCTTTCCATACTTGTTGCTGAATGGCATCTGAAACATTTGTAGGTTCTGATTTTGAGAGTTCACTCATTAGGGATACATAATTTGAAAACCTTGTAGGTCTTTTAATTTCTCTAAATGTCTTTGAAGGAGATCCAAAAGACATGGCTTCTTCTATTGTCTTAGTGGCCTTAGAGAGGTCTCTTTTTAGGATTTATTGATGTTGAGGGTTGTTCCTCATATTCTTCTTCCTCCGACTGCTCCCTCTGAATCTCAGGTGTAAATTCCTCTTCTAAAAAATCATGTGTTTGTGGCTCTAAATAATTTCTAGCTCTAGAGAATGTTATATCTTCTTCAAAGATTACATCCCTACTTAATTCAATCTTATTTTTTCCAGGTATATATATTCAGTATGATTTTTAGGTTTCACTATAGCCCACAAAAATAGCTTTTATTCCAGATGGTTCTAACTTTGTTCTCTTTTCTTTGGGTAGATGTATGTAAACTTGGCAACCAAATATTCATAAGTTACTGATGTCTAGTTTTGTCCCTAAGAAGGCTTCTTATAGAGTCTTACTATCAAGGTGAGAGTGTGGACATCTATTTTGAATATAGACTGCAATATTTGATGCTTCTGCCCAAAGAGAAATGTCAAGATTTTGATCAAGTATCATTGCTTTGGTATCTTCAATAATAGTTCTATTTTTCCTTTTAGCCACCCCATTCTATTGAGGGTTATAAGGAAAAATATACTCCCTCTTAATCCCTACATCTTTGCCAAATTCTTTAAAGATGTTAGAGGTATATTCTTTACCATTATCTGTCCTTAGAGTCTTGATTTTCTTCCCAGATAAGTTTTCAGTAATTGATTTAAAGTCTTTGAACATTTCAGAATCTCTTCAGATTCTTTATGTTTAAGGAAATATATCTAGGTCTTCCTCGAGAAATCATCAATAAAGATAACATAGTATTTACACCCTCCTATTGATGGAACATTCATAGGTCCACATAAGTCTGAATGAACTAACTCTAATACATTGTCTTTTTTACTAGAACTATTTTGAAATGCCCCTTTGGTATTTTTACCTAAAGCACAACCTTTGCATACACCTGAATGATATTCTTTAAGCTTTGGTAATCCAATGACAATTTTTTCCATGTAGGATAGTGCTCTATAATTTAAGTGGCCTAGTCTTCTATGCCACATCTCATTGGTGTTAGTGATTTCATTAATTAGGACTTGATTTGTATCTGTACATAGTTCATATAGATAGCTTTACCTGCTACCTATGGTTAGGGTTTTCTTGATATTAGAGTTCTTTGGCCAAGCATTTACTTTACCATCCATAAATTTTACTCTAAATCCATTATCTTCAAGTGCTGAAATAGATACTAGATTTATTTTGATGCCAGGAACAAATAGTACTCCAATAAGTTGAATGGAATCACTAGTTTTTAGTTTGATAGTGCATGTCCCAATACCTTTTACTGGATAAGCTGAGTCATCTCCAATAGTTACTTCTTCATTGGACTCTTCTATCATCAAATCTAGTAGTTCTCTGAATCTAGTCACATGTATTGAGGAACCACTATCTATGACCCAGGTGTTCTTATTTGAGACTTGGCTTGAAATTGCAGAGTAGAACACAAATTTCACATTTTTAGGTTCTTCCTTAGTATTTTGTTTCTTTTCTTTGGTGAAAGAGACCTGATGCTTTTTGTATGGAAAGTTGAATACATAATGTCCATATTTATCACATCGAAAACATTGTACCTTTGACATATCTCTTTTATTGTTTTCATTATGATATCTCTTTTTCTTGAAGTGTATTTTTCTATCCTTGTGGTTATCCACATTTAGTATGTGAAGATCTTCATCGATGGTTTTCTTATTTATTCCTTTCTTGTCTAGCCTTGATTCCTCTTGTAGACAATTTTTTCTCAGTCGGTCAAATTTTGGAAATTTAGACCTGGCACTTATGCCAGAGATAAATGTCTCCCAAGATTCAGGCAGACCATCTAATGCAATCAATGATAACTCTTTTCCATCGATCTCATAACCAACTATTGATAATTTATCCCTTAGAATTGATACTCTCATGAAGTATGAATTTATCGTCTCACCTTTGTTCATACTTATGTGATTTATCTCCCTCTTTAAGGCTAATTTCTTACTTGCATTACTTATTTCATATGTCTTCTCTAGTTCTTTGAACATATCATATGCTCTTTTGTATTTCATTAAAATTGGAACAATGTGATCTCCGACTCCATCAATGATGATCTTCATTGCTTTATCATTTCCTTCATTCCAAGTTGATATGTCAGGTTCTGCTTCTAGCTTTAACTTGTTTTCTTTAATGAAAGATTCAACTTTACTTTCTTTTAATATCAATAGTATTATGAATTTCCATGATTGGAAATTATCTGTTGCTTCAAGTCTATCTTCAAATCTTATAATGTTTTCCATATGGAATGTAATGTACTTGAAAATTTAATTTCTTAAGTTATCAGTTGCTTATATTATTCAAAACCAAAGCTCTGATACCATTTAAAAGATGATAACCTTCAATTAAATTGTAACACTTAATATCACGTATGTTTCTGTTTGCAAAACTTTCTTATTTATAAGACACTTATAATATTATTCGATTTCTATATTTTTCTGTCTTTAATAAATTTTTCAAGCTGATTATATATGTTATAGGATGGTCATGATTTGATGAGTCGTGACTCATAAATGAGTCACGATACATCAAGTCGTGACCCCTCATGTTTTGCCAACCCGTGATGCAAGATCGATTGCTGTCGGTTTATTACTAACAACGTCGACTGTCATGTGCTTGCGGTTAAGTCGATTACCATCAACTTCATTTGTTAATATACCCGATTCATAATCGGTGTGAGGTGGTAAATATGTTAAAGCCCGATAGCTAGGAAATTATACTTTACCATATACGATATAATATATAATTATAATTATGTATTAATGTGTATGTAATATAATTACATATACATTAATATATAGTTATAATCTAATTAACATATAGTAAATATATTTATATATATATAT
>MU221915.1:44321-63855 GCA_018584345.1 Thuja plicata
ATTATCTTTACGACGCTATTGGTCTCTAAAAAATGAAAAGAAGGAAGCCAAGGGCATTCTCTTGGAGTTTTCCTAAGCCCTGGTGTTCCCCTTTTTTTGGCATTTTGACTTTTGGCTTCTGGCTACCTGAGAGTCTAGCTGTTTTCTGGCTTTTCGCTCTGGTTTTCTGTTTTATTCTGGATTAGCAGGTTGGGTCCCATTCCTGTCTTTGTTTAGTCTTTTTTTCTATTTATCTTTTTTCTTTGAATGTAAGGGGTTTCAGGTCCCCATAAAACCTATTTTCACCAACAATCAACAACATTATGAATAGACCATGAGGCTTGAAAAGCATCAGTAAGACACTTTACAATGTTTAAAGAGTCATCTTTGAGCCAAATATTTTTACACCCCTTCTCCTTTTTCATAACTAAGCCATGTAGGGTTGCATTAGCCTCAGAAACATGATTGGTTTAGGTACCTAAAGGTATAGCTCCTATGCCTTTACCAACCCCATGCTCATCTCTTATCACCATGCCACCTCTAGCAACACCTAGATTCCCTTTTGAAGCACCATCAAAGTTGACTTTCATACAACCCCTATGAGGGAAATCCCATGTAGCTTCATCTCTCATAGAATCTTTCTTTTTCTTACTAATGTTACCTTTTATTTTCCAATTATTAAAGAAAATAGTATCCCCCATATTTGAGGGTTCAATCAAGTTACCTATTAAATATAATTTCTCCAACACAACACTTTTGATCTTATGGAAGACCACCTTCTCATTAGAGACCTTATTTTTGAAGACTCAATCATTTTTTTCTTTCTCAACCCCCCAACATATATAGGGTAATACGAGATTCCAGACTTTGATCACATTTTCATTCCTTGAGCGAGGAATCGAGGAGGTGTAAAAACTCTATAAATCCTTAGGGAAAACCCACACCACAATAAGAAGTTTAAGAATTTTTTCCATATCTTGCGCACATAAGGGTAGTAGATAGTCATTTGATTAACATTTTCCTCATCCTGATTACATAAATAACATCTATTGACCATATTTATACCTCTTCTTTTCAAGTTGTCATTAGTAAGAACCTTGTTTTGAAGTATGATATAGAAGAAGACCTTAAATTTTGGAGTGAGACCTTTAATCCATGATTTAGCCCAACAAGGTTCATTTTGACTCTCAAAATCATGGTGATATAAAGAAGAGATAGAAAAGTTCCCATTATGATTGTACTTCTAGATGAGTATATCTTCTTCCTCAATCAAAGTGATAGAGTTCAAGGTTTTATTAAGCTATCCCAGAGACTGATCCACAATAGAGAATTCCACCCAATGATCCCCCGTCCCAATAGTCAATAACTTTGATACAAAACCTGAACTTACACTATCTTTCAAAGATCTTCAAATTAGGAATCTCCTTCAAAGTAAAATTCATCAACTAGTCATCATCCCAAAACTGTGATGTCCTTCCATTCCCCACTTTCCATTTAACTCCTTTTCTTATGATATCCTTATTTATCAAAACATTTCTCCATATAAAGGAACTCCCAAAGATAGTATCATTACTACGAAATCTAACAAGAGTAGGAAACTCCTTGTTGTACTTGTTTTCCCATATTGAGGTCCATTCACCTTTTGTCTTGTAGTATCTCCATATTAGTTTAGCAAGAAGGTGGTCATTGAGGTTTCTAATTCTACGTAGACTTACCCCCTTTATTCACTAGTTTGCACACCGTTTCCCAAGCAATAAGAGATAACCTTTTTTTTTTTTTTTCCATCCCAGTCCACATGAAGTTTTTCTAGATTTTCCCAATAGCTTCTCCATACTTTCTAGGAATTTTGAAAATATTAAGAGCATAAAGAGAGAGACCTTGAAGAGTAGATCTAAGGATTTGAATCTTACCTACCTCACTCAAAAGCAATCCCTTCTACCTAGCCAATTTATTATGAAATCTATCCACCAACTAGCTTAAAAAATAATCAGGGGGCTCCAAGCATAGACAAAGACTAAGGTAAGTCCCAGGTAAAGAATCCATCTCACATCCCATAATCTTCTTAATTCTCAATTGTCTTTTTTTAGGGACATTAAAGAAGAACACCAAAATTTTCCAACATTTAAGGATCTAACCAGAAGCTGCCCCATAACTATCCAAAGCCTTTTTAATAGTTTTAAAGAATTTTTAACTCAAGATTACCCCATAACAAATGAATCATCCTCAAATTGCTAGGAACAAACCTGAGTGGTCGATGAAGGATTCAAGGCCATAAAAACCCCTTTCTGGACCAATTTCTCAATGTATCTACCCAAGCACTCAGCCATAATAATAAAGAGGACCATAGATAAGGGGTCACCCTACCTTAAACCCCTAGAAAATTTGAAAAAAGGGGAAGGAGAACCATTAACCAGAACTAAAAAATTTGCATACGAGATCAACTAATATCTATAAGATCTATACCTCTCTTATTAAATCCAAAAGCCTTCAACACCCTTTTAAGAAACTCCCAATCCACCCTATCATAAGCTTTGGATAGGTCCAATTTCAGAAAGAAACCCTCCTTCTTTGACTTGACCAAAGAATGCACATTTTCATGAACCGATATAATAGAGTCCAAAATCTGCCTTCCTAGGATAAATCCATTTTGCTTCTAGGATTTGAGAGAAGGTAGGATAGTTAGAATCCTAGTATTCAGCACCTTTGATATGATCTTGTAAGTAGTATTACATAATATTATCGGTCTAAACGAATCCATCTTATCTGCCCCTTGTTTTTTTGGGATAAGAGCAATAAAAGTGCCATTCAATTCTTTCAAAAGTTTCCTAGATCCAAATAATTCATTCACAATAAATTTAATCTAAGTAAATATCATAATAAAATACTTTAATTCTTTAGTTTAAATGTAGTGACAAATTTATCTTAGTGTAGTGAAAAATTTATCCTAGTGTAGTGAAAAATTTATAACTCCATAAGTGCTTAGTATAGTGAATTTATCTTATGATATATATATTTGTTTAATTATAATTATTAATATCACTTTAAAATATAGGTGGTCCTAAGGATATTAGGGAATATCTAATGTTTTTTATTCTTACATCTTAATCCAAAACTCCAACATTTCCTTACTCTTGGCTTGTATAATGTAAACAATTATTTATTGGTAGGATACATCTACTTTAAAATTTAATAGTATATCACTCTCATAGAGGTTGATTTAAGATAACTAGCTTATTTGTTTGTTGAGACCATCTTTTCTATAAAATTGTTCTTTGATATCAATAATAAATGGCATAAATTTCTTAAGATCATTTATTTTGAAATTTTTTGATACTCTTTATCCTAAACTATATTTTTCTTCTTTCTCATCCTTGTAGTCTCTAATTAGGTCCCCAAATTCATCATTTGTTATCATTTTTCATAGTTTCTCTCAACCACAAAATCCATAACAGCTCAAAAATTGGCATCAACTATATTCCTCCTCTTTTTCAACTTAGAGTGAATATATTTGGCTTCATTTCTACATATCCTTTTAATATTTTATTCAAGCTATCATTTCATATATGATAATTTATGAATCATTTATATAGATAAAAAATCTTGATAACTATGTATTCCTCATGTTGAAACTATTCTACCCAAAATAATGTATCTCCTTAATTTTGTTTTGGTAATCTAGGGCCTAATAAAACATATAAACTTCTCTATTGAATCTTATATAATTTTAAATAGTGTCCAGAAAGCGGTCCTTAAAATATATAAGTGACACCTAGGATCATGTTTGTTTGGATGTGGATTAGAGAGCTACATCTGTATACAAACTACATTTCGTGATTCATTTTTATATGCAACAAGAAAAATAATAGAGGAAGATATGTCACAAAAAGGAACACAATTTGAAATTTTTTCCTTCATTTAGCCTCTTGAAAATTTGAAGTCCTCTTAGTTGTCTTAGATTTTTAGTTAATTCGCTAATAAAATAAATTAAGTATTTCAATACACGGGTAACAAAAATGAAGGCTCCCTTAGAATATGGTAGGGAAAGTGTTAATTAACATTACTTGAGAAGTGTCCTCATATGTATTCCTAAAGTATGGGATGAATATAATTATATCAAATGATGCTATCTTCAAATTAAAATTTCAGTTTTGTTCATTTCCCATGAATAGTTAACCTAAATTTTGGTAGTCATTTTACCCTATATTTGTTAGGATTTAGGTGACATCAACCTTGTAAGTCCTTGTATTAATTTTATTTTCTCAATGTTACTTAGAGATTGTCCATAAGAGATTAAATTGTTACACCAACAACAATAAAAGAACTTGTGTAAAGAAAAATTTACAATTAGTACTTGGACTTTGGGAAAAGGGGAAAATAGCTACACATTTGCATTTTGTAATATTCTATTTGAGGTTTTTGGGCACATGTTAGGTGTTTCAAGTGTATGTAATAGGTTAACATGAGTCACTATGAGTGTATTTATGATAGATGACTAGTATAATGGATGAATTTGGTGATATGTTGCAACACCCCACTAGGGAACCTAAGAGGAAAACATATGAATATTAAAGAACATGAATTTTTTTTTTTTAAAAAAATTAACAATTTTAAACTTGACATAATGATACACAAGATGCAACATATTAATACCGTGCATAAGTTCTAAATACTAAAACATTACACTACATCCTCTTAGGTTCTCTGACATCACTACTAAGAAACATAAAATCACATGATCAAATCAAATAAACCATAGGGACATAATGCACAATATTTATATCATTTAACTATATTCATGTTAAACCTCAAATACAAATTTTATTAATCCATAATAAAATACCATTTAGATACATAGTGATAGTCGATACCCACATTAATCTATCCAACTCAAAGTGTTACATTATAAATAATCATTAATACATGTTACAACTACATTTGCATTCATATCTAAAGATAGTAGATATTTACAATGCCAAGATCCATAATACATCACGAATTTTGATGAATATGTCATGAAGATACATAATCCATCCAATATTCTCATGAAGCAATCAACGAACCTTGATGGATAAAAATATTTTCCACCCAACCTCATGGAACACTGAGGCACTCCCCTCGAATATAGGAGATACACACAAGTCACCACACCACACAATAAACAAGATAAGGCTACAAAATATAATACTAACATCACAAAGGGAAACCATAATGCCAAGGATACACAAAGGATACATATGGGATACCAAAAATGATACCACAAGATACCAGAGGTGAACCAAAAGGAAAACTTAATGGAATCCTAAGACACATGCAGGATAGTATCATCACATAGTCCTCGACTATCCTTGGTTATCCTGACATGTCTCTATAGACCCCATCCCCTAGGTGAGAACTCATATGAAACTGAAAACCTTTCATGATGACAAGGAACTTTGATTTTCTAGAATGCCCCATGGATGTCTAGTCCTTTTCCAACCCATGTATGGTCTACATAGGATTTCTCATGCACAAGGTGATAAAACATAATTATCCTTATTAATGTGTAAAACCAACCCATATTATTTTATTATGTTATGACTTGATTACAAATCCATAATGGGTAGAAACCACTTAGGGCCCCGACCCTTATTATGAGACACTCTCCTAGAAATGTTCCTAGAAAACCCTTCCAAAAAGGGCCTTAATAACCACAACATCGTATACATCATAATAGTGAATCCTTAATATGAAAGGAAGAACTTCTCTAGTTCCAAAACTTAATCTTCAAACATATCATATCACATATTATCATTTCCCAATCCCATAAAAACATATGGATCCAATCATTGCTTGAGGAGACTACCAATGATAACCTAGAGTATCCTCATACAGAGGGATTGAGGGACCTTTTAAATTCCCCTGAGAGGAAGATGCAAAGTAAGAAGTCGATGGAAGGAGATATGAAGACTCTTGAGGAAGGGGAAATTCCACAAAACATGGTTGTAGACACCCTAAATTGGTCAACCTGAAATCAACATCATCAACCAAAGTCAAAAGGGGTCAAATCAAGTCAACATCATGGATTAAATAACAAATCCATTTAATTAATTAAATCTAAGCTAAAAGGGGATTAATTAAACTATGTAATTTATTGAATCAATCAGTTATATAGTTCGAATTAAATAAATCAAATGCAACCCATTAAAACCCCATACATGGCTAATTTAATTAATTGATTGATTTAATTGAATCCTACTTACTTTCAACAAAGGGAACAAAGAATCAAAGAGCCAATGAGAAGAAGGGATGAAGAGAACATAGATCACTCCAAGGCTTTGCTATCTTAGCCACTCATTTAGGCTTTTCTATCCTAGCCACTCCTTTTGTCATCTTGTCCCCTTTATTTTAAACCCATCATTCAACCTTGACCTCAACTCTACCTTGACCTTGGTTGATCAAACTCACCCCCCCCACCCTTGGGAATTCCTATAAATAGGATGATTTTCTTAGTGTAATGTTACCAATTCACATTTAGAGTCATAATTAACATTCAAATTGCATCTTGAATTAGGCATTTAGCATTTAGCATTGAAGCATTCTTGAAGAGTCTTATTATAATAGAAAAATCATTCATGATTACATATAATTTGAGAATAGAATACAACATTTCATCTTAATTTGCATCTTAGATGCATATTTTCATCATCATAAGCACAATTCTCATTGTAGGGGTTGTCACTTTAGGATGATTTTGCAACTAAGAAAATTTGTTTATTCCTCCTAGTAACTGCCAGCGATACCTCCATGGTATGAATATCATGATCTCTCTATGACCTGGTAGAAGCTAACTCAACCTTAAGCCTCTGAATTTTTTCCTGAAATAATATGATGTTTGCCTGTGCTTTAACCAACTCCCTATGCAATCTCTACATATCTTGACCTAGGATACTCCTCCATAAATCTTGTCGTGCACCCTATATTATACCTAACCTATCTTTGCAAGCTACCTATCCATGATCTCAAAATAAAAATCTCCTCCTCTCTATAGCAGCTCCATCAGGATCACCTTCATCTCCTCCATGATCACTCTCATCTCCTCCATGATCACTGACATCTCCCCCATGACCACCATCATCTCCTACATGGTCATCCTCATCACCACCAGCTCCTCGACCAATCACTCTACCACCTCTCCCTCTCACTACTCTCACTGGGATATCATCTAATGCAGCATCCTCCTCTATGCAATTTGTCCCTCATCCTCCATATTTTAGTTTTCAAGGCTGATCCTCATCATCATCATTAATCTCCAAGGGAGGCACTGGCTCATCTGGTGAAGATAGTCGTGGAAAGGTATGTGCCAAAAAAAACTATGAATACTCCTCTGTCACACCCGCATCCATCACATCATCCTCATAATCCAAAGAAACTGGAACTAAAGTGCGAAACTCATCTATAGCTCCCTCAAATGATGCAAATGCTCCCTAGGTAGGTTTCTCCTTCCAAGTACATGCATACATAGCTAGTCCCTGGGGAAAACCCTTTGTCCGTCCAAACTGTCGCCATACTCTGGTAATGATGAATCTCTTAATGATATAAGGTGTGCAACCAAGTAACCATCTTGATGATAATATGTATAGCACTTCTCGATGATCCTCATGCCACTCCTCACATCCTAGATAAGGTCTCCAATAGATAGTATCTAGATCATCAATCTTATCTCCTCTAGTACTCTAAATTTCCTAGCTTTAGCTAGACTAGAAAAATGCTATAACCATAAATGAAGGGATAATCCTCCTCCCATGCTCTCTCTACAACTGGTCAGGTCACTAGTTAGGTCACTAGAAGATGCTCACATACCTAAACCTGTAACACTATGGCACCCACTGATAAATTTTTTGCACGCTCATAAACCACCTGATGCAGCTCATGATATAAATATGCTATAATGCATGTACCTCAAGCAAAGAGACATGGTCTTGCAAGCATATCCCTCAATAATCTACCCCACCCAATGTGAAATCCATGTTCTCTTTGATTTGGCATGAGGAATCCTCCTATTAAGGTTGTGAGAACTGCAGGAAGTGGGGCATACTCTCTCTGCATCATCGTATCAAAAGTCACTATGTAGCCTCTAATCTGATCATCATTAAATCGATGTACAATGAAAACATCATGATACAGATCAAAGTGTACTAGCTCTCCCATAACTTGGATCCATAAAATCTGGTATATATCCTCCAATGTGATAGTCATCTCTCCAGTGGGAAGGTGATTTAGGTATTGCATGGTCACTATGCCCCCTCTTAGCAATTATTGTCAAAAGTCCCCAATTCAGTCAAATCTGGGGCATAATCAACAAATATCCTAAACCACATCATCTAAACACACGTCAGTCCTCTATGGATAAATGTGAAATCAATGATAAGGGTTTAGGGTACACCACCCTCATATTTCACTTATCTAGCTAAACCTATTATAGTCATACACTCAATCATCAGTTTCAGATCAATTATCTCAAGTCAATCATATTCTAGTTTCTACTTGCTCATGTGAGATTTGCAACATCTCGGTGAGTGCATAAATTTTGTTTTTACCTCTATATCATGAGGATGAAAAACATCATTTTATATCCTATGGTGTTGACATCAATACAACATTGATCTATGCTTTCTTATCCTACATTGAGTTACATTCTCACATGCATCCATTCACTCAAATTTTGATAGCACACAACAGTCACATATTTCAGGCAAAATCATTCTTATCACACAAATCAAGGCATTAGTACACACCTCTAATCTAGAAAGGGACATGAGTGTAAACAATAAATGAGTAACTGAGTTGACAGATCAAAAATCTGAAAATCTCATCAAAATATTAAAAAACTGAAAAGATCATCAAAATCATCAAAAATTAGAAAACAAATCTCTCTCTCTCTCTCTCTCTCTCTAGCATATTTAGTATTTCTTGAAGCATCTGCCACATAATGGCACCCTCTGAGTCAACCTACTGACTCCTATTCTCCTCAAACCTACCTTTCTCACTAGGCCATCATGTTGTTTCTCCTCATGTGATTCCTCATGATGTAGTGAGGATCTATGATGAATGTATCTATCCTGACCTTGGCCTTGGCCTCTACCCTGACTTCAACCTCGACCTCTACCTCTAGTAGGCATACTACAAGAGATATAATTTATTACAAAACAAAAATAGTATTGCACAATAGAAATAACTAATTGATGCATTCAATTCTTATTGTATACAACACGGCTCTCATAACAGATGTAACGCCCCCACTTGAAACTATAGAGGAAACTAGGAAAATAGTAAAATAATTTTATTATTTTTAACATACAACTCTATACAAGAAGAATTAAACAATCAAAAAACTCTATACCATTAAACAATTATTTTTACCAGTAATCAAAAACCATATACAAGAATAATTAAATAATAAATATCAACCTAACATCCTCTAAGGTTCCCCAATATTGTTACTTAACAAAACATAACATCACATAAGACAAGTGAAGAAATGAACATAAATTCCAAAGGAATATTCATCATAATCAATGAATTTCAAACTAATACATAATGATATAACATAGTACATAAATCCATCTCATGATATATCATGTAGTTTACAATTGTATGATCATCACATGATATCTAATTTTTACATATACAAGAGTTTACAACTTCCATGAAATCTTTACATCAAGAGATAAAGTGATACATCAAGGATCATAAGTCAAGTAGGGTTCTAAGAAGACAATTTAGAAGACAATATTCCATAGAGAACGTCTAGAAAGCCATGAGCCAAAAAATATGAGCCTTGGTGGAAAAATATTTTCCACCCAACCACATGAACCTCATAGTCCAATCCCCCTTGCTAGGAGATGAACTTGAGGCCCACACATGCCAAAATCTAAAAAATGTTGAATAAACATAGAATTCCAATAGACCAGCAAAGAGAAACCCTAAATTCCTAAAAGGAGATATCTCATAGTTGGGCATCACAAGTAAAATGACATAATAAAATCATCAAGTACATCCTAGAATAGAGGCAATGATAACACAACATGAGGTGGCCCTAGGACACATACTGAAGAGTGTCATCTCATGGCTCAATACTAGTGTCACTCTGTCAGTCTCTCTAGACCTGGTTCCTAGGTGGACCTCATGTGGAACTAACCATCTACCTAAAACAAAGGAGTTGTGTTGCTAGATCAACACCCCAATAGACCACCAAGCCTTCTCAAACTCATCCTCAAATGTGTATACAATCTCTAGGACATGGGAGAGGCTATTATATTTCTTAAATATTAAGAATCCTAACCTAGTTAATTTTATTATTAGTTTTCCACTTGATTACAAACTCTGTCATTGGGTTATCCAGGACTGGCCACTTTCTTCCCTAGCCCCCAATGTGAGCCACCATCTAGGTATGTTCCTAGAAATCCCTCATAAAATAAGAATCTCATATGGGCATGAAAAGAGAATCCAACAAAAAATCACTTGGGAGTAACATTGTTGGAATTGTTTTTGTTAGAGGTGTTGAAATTTATGTTTTGTCGTTATTGTCAACATATGTTTCAGTTGAATAATTTAGAAGTCTCAGATAGACTGGTTACCATTGCTATAGGAAAGACTGACAATCATGTATGGACACTATACAAAATTTCAGAGCATGCGAGAACAGATTAGGATAAGGGGATGAACAGAGATCTTATATCTACGATCGCTTGTCCTGATATTACTATTGGCATAAGTTATAGTTTTTTTTGTAAAGACTGGTTATAGAGTAGTGATAGAGGATTGTGACAGAGTTGGTCTCTGAGATTTTAGGATAACTTGGATGCATGCATGTGTTATGATATGCGAGCATGAGGCATGGTAGAAGACATGTTGAAGATTGTTATTTTTATTCTTGGTTCACTGGGTTCTTAGTGTCGTGAGTTGAGGTGTGTGATCTTGCAAAGACCTATTTGTAGCCGACTACAGTGATGTAACATGTTTAAAGGATGGTGAGCATGGACTATGGATCTTGTATTATAATTGATTATTTTTAATTTATGTTTACTTGTTTAAGGTACTCTGTGTATCTTAGCAAGGGCCTATGTAATTATTTATCCATTGGCGAAGTCCTAAATGGCCAACCTAGTTTCTTATTGTAACTTGTATAAAGGAGAGTTGTTTCTTGATGAGGTAGTGTGAAATTATGATGTGGAAGTTGCTAGCTATAATTGTGAAGTCTTTTGCATGTAGATAAAAGATAGTGATTGCAATGAACTTCATTTGAACTTTTTAGGCAAAGCAAGTTGCTATGAGTTAATTCACTTGTTATTTTATACTTTTATTTCTATAATTTGGACAATGAGTCCAAAAGGTAGATTTTACATTCTCATTTGGGAAGTGAGCCTCTTATTTCTCTTGACTCCTAATAGGGCCTATCCTTTAACATGGACTATGTACTCTATGTAATAACCAACTCCTAACAGAGCTAAATCTCCTAATAGGGATACAACACTTTTAGTGCATTATTTGTGGGTGCTAATTTCCACGGGGTTTTTTTCCCTTAATACGGTTTCCTTGACAATAATTGTTTGTGTTAATAAGTTGCTTTTGATGTGTTCTAATTTGCATTGAATAATTGGTTTATAAGTTTAAAGTTTAATTATTTGGCACACAATTGATTCACCCCCTCTCTCAGTTGTGTTGGTGGACTATAATTGCCAACAATCATAGTCCCACATTCCTCCTCAAGAGGATAATACCAAACTCAATCCAATAACCTCAAAGATAGCAATGCCATAGTCAAAGATAACCCCGATTTGCAAGTCCAAAAAATATTATAAAACTCATGCCCAAAGGAAGGATAGCTTGGAATAGCAGCCATACACAATAAAATTGATATCTCAAGAGTACATCATCAAGGCCTAATCCACAAAGAAGAGAAGATCACACATATCCAAAGTGTAATCAACCAAATTCAAGGGTCTAGTACATATAGAACAATAATACAACACGGCAAGGGTGTTCAAAACAATGCTAATGGATCATACACCCACTAGCCTCTAGTGAGTAAAAATATTTAAACAATAGAAGAATAGAATGTGGAAAGAGCCAAGCAACATCCACATTCACCAAAAATTAGGACATTTGTCTCATATTTCCCAAAAGCATCAAATCCACAAAGACACCACTAACATAACTAGAAAAATAATAGACAAGTCATTTTAGGACAAGGTAATTCCAACATTAGTAATACATTCTTTTATTATAAATTTAATGAATAATTACAAACATGAATTAAATATTTAAATAATATAATAAATTAACGATCTTATAATTTTTAATAAATTAAAGATCCTATAATTTTTAATAAATTAATTAATTTAAAGCTACAATCTCATCTTAAATTAAAATTATTAATAAATTAATAGATTAGCTTAAAACTAATATCATAGCTTGAATTAAAGATTACTAACAAAATAATAAGTGAAACCAAATCTACCAACATGAATAGTAAAATAACTGACAATTAATAAATTAAGTTAAAATTTCCAACATAACTTGAAATAAAATAAAAAATAGTAACAAGAATAATAAGTAAAATTAGTATCATTTGATTTTCCATAATAAATAAAATCATCACCGTGTCCAAATTGAAAGAAAACTTAATTAACAAAACATCTTTATTTTAGTTATTCATAAATTAAATCCCAATTCTTCAAAATCTATTCTATGATTGTTTCACTAAATTTTAAATATATTTATTGTCCAATTTAAATTCTGCCTATGAATAAGGTTTATAGTTTTATCTTAAAACAAATTTCTAGTTTCTAATTATGACAGGAGATAAATGGAAACTATGGTGATAAAATATATTACTCATAATGCTAAAACCATAGATTAAAATATGGCAGATATATCACTGATAAGTAAACTTATAATTTATGGTGGAGTACTTATCGCCAAAAAAAACATTAACTTATGGCCAAAATATTGGCACGCGAAAATATCTGTCACAGTCTACTAATAGGGACTGACGGCCCAAAGAGCAGTTATTTCACATTTTCTTGTTTGGGAATTGGTGTTTGGGAGAGGAAAAAAGGGTTTGAAGGGGAAAAAATGTGATTTGCAGTGTTTTAGAGAAATTTGCCAAAAAAATGCATTTCAAATTAAATTTAAACAATTTTTTAAGTTCCTGATATTTTTGCCGATAAATTATCGGTTTATCTCTGATATTTTCCTGATATTTTTCTGATATTTGTTTTTTCCCTTGGCAATAAGTTGATGATAATGATATTTTGAACTATGGCCAAAACCTAGCATTTAAGATGCACTATGTTGCAGTGATGGAAACTTTATCTTTTAAAAAAACAAATCTTATACTGAGTAGCATGCTAAAAGAGTGTATGTTGGATATACAGGGAATGGTTTGAAAGAATGAAGAAAAATATAGCCAAGGCTGTACCGACCGCTCCAAAAGTTGATAAGACAAGAATAACAGAGGATATTACAACTAGCACAAATAAAATAGAAAAAAATGTTCCAATAAGATTCTCTCAACAACACTGGAGCTTTCCCTAGAGTAGTAAAATAATGGCCAGAGGGAAAATGAATTATATACCGATCCCCAAAATTTCAAGAAATAAAAGAGAAATTTTCCCCACGCTGAAAATGGTAGATTGAGAGTATGGTAACAATAGAAAAAACAAGGTTCCAAAGTGGCGTGGAGAAAGAGGTAGACAACAGTAACTATTGGACAAATATATTGCATAAAATGAAGACCAAAATTATGTTTGTTTGTTTGTTTTTCCCGATTTAGGTGGCAGAAGGAATGAGCCAATTTATAAATAAGAAATAAAAAGAAACATCAGCAATCCCATCATAATCATTGGCAACCCCAAGTCCTAATGCATAGATAAAATATTAATAATGCCAAAAATGTAGTACAAGTCATTCCTCAATGATGGAAATCATTGCATTAATAAAGTATTGGAATTGTTGAATGGTTGAGTACAAAGGTAACGTTATAGGAAGGCTTAAGAAAAAAAAATGAAGATCACTCACCATGAATAGCATGCTCTCCCATTTGAACAACAATCTAAAGTAATAGAGAGTAATGTCCTTGATATTAAAGGAAACCCTGATAGAGCTATCCTACATCAGGGCCTCCTCCTCTGACTTAACTAGTTTCACAAAGCTATATGCCCGGCACCCCAACCCCCTTTGATTATCCAGATGATGCCCTAGGAGGAGCCCCTAGTAAAAATTGAAAAGACCACCCATTCCTCCTCCCAGTCCATCCGTATCACCCAGGAGCCTATGTTGGCTGATAAAAAGGGTACAACCCACAAAAAAAGTGTTAAAAACCCTCTCAATAGGAAGGAGGCTCAGGAGGGGTCGTATGTCTATGAGTTTGTGGAGTACAAAGAGGGGAAAGAGGCTGACAACACTCCTGAGACTAATTGTAGGCCCAAAAAATGAAAAATGATGGAGAGCCAAGTTAATTTGGAGGTAGACTTAAGTGGCTCGGGTTGTCAAAGGTCAAATAGAATTGCCAAGGAACAGTGTAAAATTAGCATGATGGAAATGACCTCTAAAGAGCTTTCACTGTCTGAAAATGACTCCCACTCCATTGAGTCCAAGAATGGTTCCTCGTATGGCTGTATGAGTCCCCCTAGGACTGCTAACACTCCTCTGCCCAACCTCCAGCAAACCATGGATACCCCCAATAACCCTACCCCGCCCCTGAGTCCACCTCAGGATAAGCCCCATACCGTGGCCATGGAGGAAAAAAACAAATTTACTACCACCCTCAAAAGGAGGTTCTCAAATTTTGATAAGGATATTGTGGAGATTAACAAGAATATGCAGGACCTGATGAACCATTGCATGAGGACCAACAAATTTTCCCTGAAGGTCATGCATGCTTTGCCTACGACCCTTTGTAATGTGCAGGAAAAGTTGGCAGGCGGCAGGATGGAAGCGGACAAGGACAACAAAGATTTGTTCTTATTTTTGCAAGAGGAGTGGGCTAGGACCCTACTATTTAAATAGTTGGGTGGGAAGAACTAACCTCTGGTGTCCATGTGTTGGTTAATTTTGGCTAGGCTTGGCCCTCGAATCCCCTGTTTTACAGTTCGGGATAATGTTAGTTTTTATATATTTTTGTGTAGTCCTGCGTGGCTTATAGCTGATACTTTTTATGCCACTATTCGTCTTAAGTACTCTGGTTTAATCCTATGGATTAGTACTGTGATTTATGTTTTTTATAGGGGCAGAGTTAGATTTGGTGATTATGTTGTTAAAATATTATACCTTCTTTGACTAGTTCCATTAATATGGTGTTAATGTGCTACTAGTCCTTTGTTCCATGGGCTAGCACCCTCATGCTACTTTATCTATAAAAAACAATCTAAAGTACACATCATAATACAAATAGAAAGAAAGAAATTGATCCAAGCTAAAAGAATTTATATACACAGACGCAAAAAAAATTCAACATCACAGATAATATATCATTATTTTATAAACAAGAAGTATTAAAACAAAACAAAGATTCATTTACCTACCTCAATTAGCAATGGGTAAACCAAAGACACAATAGTTAGTGAATGCGCTGCAAGCTTCCAAATCAAAATGAGTCACCAATTTTTCCCCCAGACAAAATGAAAACTGTAGTGAAAGAAATAGAACTCCAAATTGACAAGTTCCCAAACACCCAATTCGACCGTGAACAGATCTTCCCCCAAAATCTTCTCTTTTCACCAAAAAAAATAATATTAAAATGAACATTTGAATCTTCTCCTCTTTTTTGTTTTTTTTCAAAACAAGAAAACTCTCTCTCCCTTGCCTATAGCCTAGCCCCCAAATGCTAGCGAAACTTTCCATTAAATGCCACCTACTGGACTATTACATGCACTAGCAGGGTCAGTTACATAATTATTCTTTAACCTATCAATTTCCATACTCTCCTCCATCATAATTGAGTCATTTAATTAAAATTTCATATCTCCAAAATTAACTTATAGCTATATTTATATCTCCTCCGTTAAAATAAACTTCTTAATATTATGGAGGAAAGAAAAGCATTTATGATGGATTTAAAATATAACCCCATTTGTTTCCTGGAATATGACTGGAATTGGCATTATCTAATGCCAAATTTCATGTTTGGGTCCATGAATAAAAATGGAATTGGAATTACGAAATTCTCATTTTGGGGCCAAAGTGGGAATATCATCTTCCACCTAAATAGGTGGAATTAGAATTTCAATTCCAATTCCAATTTTTAAAAAGACAAATTTAATATTTCGTGGGATCCACAACTATAAAGATGTGTATTATAATTCTATAAGGATGTATATATATACACATGTGTGTATATACACTTATGTATATATACACACATGTGTGTATATACACTTGTGTATATATACACACATGTGTGTGTGTGAAATACACATGTGTATATATATGTATGTGTGTATATATGTGTATATATAGACACATATGTATATGTGTGTGTATATACACAAATGTGTGTATGTGTGTATATATATAGACATGTGTGTATATGTGTATACATGGATACACACTTGTATGTGTATATGTATGGTGTGTATATGTCTATATATATTACACACACATGTGTATATGTGTGTATATGTGTATACACACATGTGTGTATGTGTGTATATATACACATGTATGTATATGTGTATACATGGATACACACTTGTATGTGTATATACACACATGTGTGTATACACACACATGTATGTGTGTATACATACACATGTATGTGTGTATGTGTATATGTACACAAATGTGTGTATGTGTGTATACATACACATGTGTGTATATGTGTATACATGTGTGTATATACACACATGTATACACATGTGTGTATATATACACACATGTATATATACATGTGTATATATACACACATGTATGTATGTATATATACACATGTTTGCATGTGTGTATATATACACACATATATACACACCATATTCAACAAAATTAAAAAATAAAGAATTAAAATTCCTTATGCATCTTCTCATTCATCTTCCGGGTGAACCAAACGGGTCGGCCCATATTCCCGATTCCATTTTGAGGATAAGCATCTTCCTAAATTTGTAGCATCTTCCTGAATTGATCATATCCATGATATGGCATTCCAGTCGCCAAATGGGCAAGGAATTTATCCATATCTTGAATTAGAAAATATTCTAAATTAGAAATTTTAACATTAAAATTAGTAATTGAGTGAATTTAAAATGAATAATCTTGTTAGCCAAGTTTATTGGTATTTTTGAATAATTCCATAACAAATCATTGAATCCCATTGAATCAAATAATATTTAAAATTAATATAATATTGAAATTAATTTGGCTTTAATATTTATAAAAATATATCATATAACTTCGATACCAACATCAACAAAAAAAACATTTATAATATTATTTATTTACTTATTATTATTACTATATGTTTTTCTTTATCAAGATAATTTTATATTTTGATATTAACTTTTAATTAGTTATTCTTCCACTTTATTAAATTTTTATAAAGTGCATTGTTAATTAGCTAAATAGGCTAAATTTACTTTATCTTAATGATACTATTGTTTTTTTATTACTTTTAACAATTGATTATAGAGGTATTGATTATGCTTACTAATAATTCCAATTTCTCACTATGACCAACAACGTCAATAAGAAGCACAATCGAAGGCACATACATCTAAGATGCAAAAAAGGACAAGGATAAGGACATGAAGCACAAGATAGAATAACACAAAATAAAACAAAGAGAAATACCATACCAAAATAGAAGGGGCAATGTGGGTTTGAAGGCCATCTCCATCAACAACTGATGTCTATAGTGTGGAGGCACACTTAGTCCTGCCAATTTAGGGGAGACATGTGTAGTCCCTGCAGCTGCATCACAGTGACAAAAAAAATATAAATGTACATATATGAAAATAGTAGAAAACAAGGAAAGCAAGCGTGACATTGTGTAGATCTCTTATAGAAGTGACTATGACTACCTCCCCTCATCCTACAAGCTCACCAAGCAGATAACAATATATAGTCATAATCCAAGTGGTCGATATCATTAGTACCATGATAATCACAATCATATACTCATAATGAAAACATATGCATCACCATCCATAGTCATACATGGCCCCCAATGTGAGCCACCCTCTAGGTTTGTTCCTAGAAATCTCTCACAAAATAAGAATCTCATAGGGGCATGGAAAGAGAATACAACAAATAAGTAGTGGGGAGTAACATTGTTGGAATTGTAACATTGTAACATGGCTGGGATAAGGGCACAGTTAATATTGTGGGCAAGTCTTTTAGCCTCAGCCTCGAGGTCCTGCTTGACATTACTGGTCTCCCGTTGGATGGTCTGAAGAACTCTAAAGAGGTGAAAGTGGGAACCAGAGCTTACAAGAAATTTCCTGTCACTGATGAGGAGAGGGCTCTTTTGGTGAAAGGTAAGAAAGACTATGTCGACATGGAGAATATTGATAAAATTTGGGGTTCTGTTATTAAAGTTATAATGGAATACTTTACTCTTGAGGGTAGATTCTCTAGGGTCTATAATTATCAGTTTGCCCTAGTTAATCATTTTAGACATGAGATACGCATTTCTTTCCCCTACTTCCTCCTCTGGTCACTTAACCAGAGCATTACAGACTACAGAGTGAAGAATTCCCCTATTCTCCATGTCGGGCTTATACTCCTTATAGCTGATTATGCCAGAGATCATATTCTTGACCCTATCCCTACCCAGATTAAAAAGAGGAAGTTTGTGGGGTCTCTGACTAAGTTTTCTAAATCTAAGAAGGCCTCTCTTCCCTCTGAGTCGTCTCCTTCTAAGTCTCTGGTTGAGCCGAAGAATGATGAGTATCTTAGTGTTGCCTTTGGGTCAGAAAAGAATGTTCTGGACACCCCTGCAAGTCCTATCCTCCAGGAGTCTGATGGTGAGAAGCATATCCCTCAGGAAACAGAATTTGAAGGTGTCCAGAATCATCAAATGGATCCTAATGCAGAGTTTTCCCCCACTACCCAGACCCCTATGGTGAAGGATTCGGTGGATCCTGAAATTAAAAATGCCAAGGAAATCCCTGAGGAAAGTCATGATAATCTTAAAATAGGGGAAAAACGTAACTTTGTTCTGGAGAATGTTAATACAGAAGGAAATGAGAATAATGAGATTGAGGTTGAGAAGAATAAAGAAACTAATATTAATCTAATGGATAGTAATGCTGATAACTCGGGGGATAATAGTTTTAAGGTTCTGGAAGAGGAAAACTTGGAGTCCCATGAATCTCCTAGCTTTGAGAAAGAGAACATGGAAGAAGAGAGTGATATAGTTCTTCAGGGTAGAAAACCTCAGTCTCTTCAAAGAGCTATTCAAAGGATGGATTCTCAGGTCAGAAGGACCATTATTATGTCTCCCCTTGAGATTGCAAAAAATAAATCTATCTATAGCTACAATTTGGATAAATGGGTGCAGAGTGACCTGGTTGAACTTAAG
>MU221915.1:63905-83273 GCA_018584345.1 Thuja plicata
ATAGCTACAATTTGGATAAATGGGTGCAGAGTGACCTGGTTGAACTTAAGAATAGATGCATCAAGCTGGAAAATAAGAGCTCTTTGATTGAAGAAACTATGAATATTCTCAGAAATGACCTTCCTCAAAATGTCAATGTTCTTGTTCATGATCACGGCTCTGGAATTGATGAAAAAATTAAAAAAGCTGTTGAGTTAGCCATGATACCTATCTAGAAGAAAATAAGCGGCAATGAGGAAATGCTAAAACATTTGCTTAGGCTGGTGAACACTGGTATGAGGGCTACTTTGGAGAATTTGATGTCTCTGAGAAACTGGCTGGAAGGAAACAAAGACACCATTGAAAATTTTGATCCTTCCCAATAGATGGGACCTAGCACTAGCACTAGATCCAAGAAGCAGAAGGTTGAGGATCCAGATGTCCAGAAGCTGAGAGAGAATGTGATGACTATGAAGACTCAGCTGGAGGATTCTGAGAGTTTCTTGAAGACTCTGTTCTGATCTCGGTGCTGGAAGCTCTTCTCTCTCTTTTCCTTCCATCATTTTTTATTTTTTTTTTCTTTGCTTTTGCCTATTGTTAAATCTGGGATCTGTCCCTTTGTAGCCTGCTTCCTTCCTTGGGGCAGTCTGTTGTTCTCTGGGATTTAATGCCTTTCTTCTCTCATCTTTGTTAAAGGGTTTCAGGGTCCCTTCAAAACCTATTTTTACCATAATCAAAAACATTGTTGGAATTGTTTCTATTAGAGGTGTTGAAATTTATGTTTTGTCATTGATGTCAACATATGTTTCAATTGAATACTTCAGAAGTCTCAAACAAACTAGTTACCATTGGTATAGGAAATAATAACATTCATGTACGGACACTATACAAACTTTTAGAGCATGCGAGAAAAGATCGGGATAAGGGGATGAGCAGAGATCTTATATCTAAGATCGCTTGTCTTGATATTACTATTGGCATAAGTTATAATTGTTTTTGTAAAGACTAGTTATAGAACAATGATAGAGGATTGTGATAGAGTTGGTCTTTGAGATTTTAGGATAACTTGGATGCGAGCTTGAGGCATGGTAGAAGACACGTTGAAGATTGTTATTTTTTATTCTTGGTTCACTGGGTTCTTGGTGTCGTTAGTTAAGGTGTGTGATCTTGTGAAGACCTATTTGTAGCCGACTACAGTGATATAACATGTTTAAAGGATGGTGAGCATGGATTATGGATCTTGGATTATAATTGATTATTTATAATTTATGTTTACTTGTTTAAGATACCATGTGTATCATAGCAAGGGCCTATGTAATTATTTATGTATTGGCAAAGTCCTAAATGGCCAACCTAATTTCTTATTGTAACTTGTATAAAGGAGAGTTGTTTCTTGATGAGGTAGTGTAAAATTATGATGTGGAAGTTGCAAGTTATAATTGTGAAGTCTGTTGGATGTAGAGAAAAGATAGTGATTGCGATGAACTTCATTGGAAGAGTTTAGGAAAAGCAAGTTGCTATCAGTTAATTCACTAGTTCTTGTATACTTTTATTTCTATAATTTGGACAATGACTCTAGAAGGTTGATTTTACATTCTTATTTGGGAAATGAGCCTCTTATTTCACTTGACTCCTAATAGGGTATGTCTTTTAACATGGACTATGTACTGTATGTAATAATCAGCTCCTAACAGGGCTAAATCTCCTAATAGGGATACAATACTTTCAGTGCATTATTTGTGGGTGCTAATTTCCATGGGGGTTTTTCCCTTAATAGGGTTTCCTTGACAATAATTTTTTTTGTTAATAAGTTACTTTTGATGTGTTCAAATTTGCATTGAATAATTGGTTTATAAGTATAAAGTTTAATTATTTGGCACACAACTGATTCACCCCCTCTCTCAGCTATGTTGGTGGACTATTATTGCCAACAAACATAGTCCCGCATTTGTCCTCAAGAGGATAATACCAAACTTAATCCAAAAATCTCAAAGATAGCAATTCCATAGTTAAAGATAACCCCAATTTGCAAGTCCAAAAAATATTACAAAACTCATGCCCAAAGGAAGGATAGCTTGGAATAGCAGCCATACATAATAAAATTAATATCTCAAGAGTATATCATCAAGGCCTAATCCACAAAGAAGAGAAGATCACACATATCCAAAGTGTAATCAACCAAATCCAAGGGTCGAGTACATATGAAACAATAATACAACATGACAAGGGCCATCAAAACAATGTTAACAGATCATACACCCACTAGCCTCTAGTGAGTAAAAATATTCAAACAATAAAAGAATAGAAAGTGGAAAGAGCCAACCAACATCCACATTCACCAAAAAATTGGACATTTGTCTCATATTTCCCAAAAGCATCAAATCCAATAAGACACCAATAACATAACTAGAAAAATAATAGACAAATCATTTTAGGACAAGGTAATTCCAACATTAATAATACACTTTTAATAAAAATTTAATAAATAATTACAAACATGAATTAAATAATTAAATAATATAATAAATTAAAGATCCTATACTTTTTAATAAATTAATTAATTTAAATCTACAATCTCATCTTAAATTAAAATACTAACGAATTAATAGATTAGATTAAAACTATTATCACAGCTTGAATTAAAGATTACTAATAAAGTAGTAAGTGAAACCAAATTTACCAACATGAATAGTAAAATAACTAACAATTAATAAATTAAGTTAAAATTTCCAACATAACTTAAAATAAAAAAAATAGTAACAAGAATAATAAGTAAAATTAGTATGATTTGTTTTTAGATAATAAATAAAATCATCATCGTGCCCAAATTGAAAGAAAACTTAACTAACAAAACATCTTTATTTTAGTTATTCATAAATTAAATCCAAATTCTTCAAAATCTATTTTATGATTGTTTAACTAAATTTTAAATATATTTATTTTTCAATTCAAATTCAAGCTATGAATAAGGTTTACAGTTTTATCTTTAAACAAATTTCTAGTTTCTAATTCTGACAGGACAAAGGTAAATCAGAAATATTTCCTAAATCAAGACTAAAAATGGAAACTATAGTGATAAAATATATTACTCATAATGCCAAAACCTAGCATTTAAGACACACTATGTTATTGATATAAGCAGTAGCAAGAGGGTGTTGACCCGAGTTATATATGAAGTTGACTAAATAGACTTAACAACATATTAAATCAGTAAATTCAGTAGAAATAAACTGGTAAATCACCATCTACCTCTATCAAAAACCAAAACATAAAAGCTAAACCAGTAGCGAGAAGTATCCCACATACAAAAAGTATCAAAGTACATCATCCAGAAAATAATATGAAGCCACGCATGGATATTTAACAAAAATAAAGTCTTAGGCTTAAAACTAAAATTAAAGAAACTAGCCCATATATAGGGCTTGGGGTGCGTAGTGTAACAGCACCCCAACCCGCACTTCACCATCAGTTGGATCCTTTCTCGTCCCATAAGTGCTTCGACAGCAGCAGGTCTGCCCAATCCTCATTGAGAAACTTGAAGAGTTCCTTGTTTCCTTCTACATACTCCTTCCCAGTAGAGGCCTTCTCATTCAGAAAATAGAGGGTAGTTGAAGAGGCGTGCATGACTTTGAGAGAGAATCTGCTGACATCCGTCAGTCTCCTATTTGTGTTGGCCAAGTATTTATTCAGTTTAGCCATCGTGTTCTCTAGATTCACAATCTAGAACATGATTTTTCCAACAAGACCAGTACCCACAACACTTTTAGGGTTTTTCATCATAGTATCTGGGGTGGAATCTTCCTTGCCCACTTCAACCATAGTGTCTTGGTTATCATTCTTCCCCACTTCATGATTAGTATTCATTTGGTTATCATCTTTGCTGAGAGACTCAACCAAGACATCCTCTTTATCGAACAACTCCTTCATATCCTGTTTCCCTTTCTCCTTGGAAAGCCGAGAGGACTGGTGAGTACTAGTGGGCTGGGGGTCAACATTCTAGGGGTAGTCCAAGTTGATGTAAATTTTCTTGAACTTTTTGGAAGGCTAGGGAGATTCATCTAGAGTTAGGTCATGTTTGCTACGCACGTGCGAAGAAGGAGTAGGGTAGAATTCTAAATAATTAGGACTGGCATTAGGGGTAGAGCCTCTAATAAAACCAAAAGGCAAGGGAATTCCTTGGTTGAGGGGGACCAAGGGTGAAAAATTATGTTGGGCAATTTGGGTAATTTCCATAATGGGCAGAGGGAAGAGAGCTCGGTGGAAGTGGTAAATTCTGAAGATAAGCCCCTAGTGAAGGTAAATGGGTTTTTTACCAAGAGAGATTGCCTCATTCACAGTGGCCATAGTATTTTCCAAGGAGTTCAGAAGATAAAAAGGCATGGAAATTAACAGCTTATGTCTAATATTATTAAGAAAAGGGAGGTGGTAATTGTAGAACGTACCAAACCGACCCTCTAAGGTGAAATATTTCATAACAAGCTTGCACATCTTCAGCCAGAACTTTGGAAGGTCAGCCATGCTATAACCATCATTTTTAGATACCAGTTTGTTGTCATTGGCAAAGAACTGGTCGAACTCTATTTTGGCCTAGGTTTTGGTGGTTTTCTTCCACTTCCTACCCATGGTGGCCATATCCATGGCTTTACCAATAACCTCCTCATTAATCTCAAATGTGATGCCATTAATGGTGACCCTTCTCTCGTTCCATCTTTTGGCAAACTGACAAGAGATCATCTCATCGTGCCTAGCCAAGAATTTCATGAAGGGAAGAATCCCTCCTTCCTTACAAAAATACATCACCATCAGGTCTAAGGAGAACTCTTCCTCAATCTTGTCTGGTTCAATCCTATGATGATCCCCTCCCATATTTGTAGAGTTTTTAGACACAACCTTCACCCAAGAATTCCATGCCTAGTAAGAGTAGAAACCCTTCAAAGCACAATACCACCAAAAACCAAAGCATTAAAAGAAATCAGAGCCATTGCGTGAAATGGTAGAAATAAGATAATAACTTGGCCTTAAACATCTGTCATTTTGCATTTGAAAACTACAATAATAATTGCCTTTAGGCACAAAAAAAACCACCAAGGGCACCACCAGGGTTAACACATGGGAGCGGTGTTGTAACCCATAATTACCATCAAAGAAATCTTCATCCTATCTCTTATTAATCTTCTTAAATTGCCAATGTATTTGATGCCACTTAAAGACATAATGACACTTTATGAAGGGAGTGATGCAAGCAGGCCACATCCACTACCAAAAAGAATTGGGGATCCTACATTTGGGGGCCACATGGCCTTTCCAAATATGATAAACAACCAAGGTATAATGGATATTGCTTTAAGGTCCACTTTTTAGCGCCCGAATCAAACTTTGATTTTTAAACATTGTGATTGTTGTTGTTGGTACCACTCATTTCCCACCTAAGTAGGTCTTGAGCATTTTTGGGCAACTGAGTAGTAGCACACCAACATTGTAAGCCATATGTCTGTAGACTTGCAACCGCCATGGAATCACTGACAAAATTCCCTTCCCTGTAAATATGTTTTATGGTGGTCTCACTAAAGTGACCAAGTAGACCTCTTATATCTGATAGGATAGGGTCAAATCTCCACCTGACCATAGAGAAACCACCACTAGAATCAACAATAACCTTGGAATCCCCCTCGACCTTAATCCTAGAGCAACCCAAGTTAAGGGAGAAATTCAATCCCTATAAGAGTGCCATAGCCTCCGCCTGGTTAACCAAGTGGTCAACAAGGGGACCAACATAGGACACCACCATTCTCCCCTAGTGATCCCTAATTATTCCCCCTCCTCCTTAAAGGCCACCCTGGACAGCCCCATCAAAGTTAAGTTTATGCCAGTAGGCCTGAGGGGGGACCCAAATAGTCATCTTTCTGGCTCTTAGTTTAGAGTTGTCGAATCTCGCAAACCCCTTGCCCAATTCCCAATCCTTAGAAATCTTCCAGTCAAAGTCAATGGGAGGAGAATTAGGGCTTTTCTAGCTTCCCACTAGCACATTTTCCTATAAAAGTTTATAGTCGAGACAAAAAAACATCCGTTGTAGTGAGTTGAGTATCTCTGAATATCCTATTATTGTGTTCCTTCCAAGTCACCCAACAGAATATCAAGGGAATTTGGTTCCATAGGAGTTTTATCAGTGGGTTCTATGAGGGAAACTACCATTCAAGAAGCATATACTGGATGTTGTGGTTTGAGACCCACGGGAGGTTGAGTCTAGAGAGGATCTCCTGCCAGATCCCGATAGCAAACTCACAGTGAAGCATGATATGGTTAGAGATTTCCTCATCTTTCCTATATAGGCAACATATGTTAGCAAGGCTAAACCCTCATTTGACAATATTGTCAAGCATGACGATTTTCCCATGGAGTATTGTTCACCACAAAAAGTAAAATTTAGGGATTAATTGTGGTTGCCAAACCTTCCTCCAAAAAGAAATATCACCATTGTCATTGATAAGTAGACCATAGGCTGATTTGATAGAGAACCCGTTGTGTTGAGTGTGTCTCCAAAGCAATCTATCAGGCTGGTCAATTATATGGATGCAGACCGAAAGCAACAAGTCACTAAGTTTAGTTGCAAGGGTGGTCAAGTCTAGTCTATTCTAAAGATGAGGGAGGAGGTCAATCCATTTAACATTAGAGATAAAGTTAGATACCAGTAGCCCAACACCAAGGGTCAAAATGTTCCTCAGCTGGGAGAAATGAGAACTCCCAAGGATGGTTTCAGGTAGCCAGGGGTCATCCTAGAATCTGATGTCCAAACCATTACCCAACAACTAGATGGTCCCTTTTTATAATATAATTCTATATTTGAGGATATTGTTTTAGATTTTGGAGCCCCCGAGTGACCCTACACCATGAAGAGTTTACAGTAGAGACCCCCATCCAGATACTTAGCTTCCATGATACTACACCAATCAGCAATTCCCCTCACCATGGTCCAAGCCATCTTAGAGAGGAGAGCTCTATTAAGGTTGTTAATTTTCCTTAACCCCAGGCCCCCAGGGCTTTGGGGAGACATAATTTATCCCAATAGACCAATGGGAGGCATTTATTTTCCTCAGACCCCGATGAAAGGAAGGTACATTGAATTTTTTCAAGCTTGTCAGCCATGAAACTAGACATTTTAAATATAGACAAAAAAATTAATTGGAATTCCACTCTGTAGCAGAGATATAAACCATTATCTTTAAAAAAAACAAATCTTATACTAAGTAGCATGTTAAAAGAGTGTATGTTGGAGATACAAGGAATAGTTTGAAAGAATGAAGAAAATTATAGCCAAGGCTATACCGACCACTCCAAAAGTTGATAAAACAAGAATAACAAAGGATATTACAACTAGCACAAATAAAATGGAAAAAAAAAGTTACAATAAAATTTTCTCAACAACACTAGAGATTTTACCAGAGTAGTAAAATAATGCCCAGAGGGAAAACAAATTCTATACCAATCTCCAAAATTTCAAGAAATAAAATAAAGATTTTCCCCACGCCGAAAATGGTAGATTGAGAAGATGGTAATAATAGACAAAACAAGATTCCAAAGTAGTGTGGAGAAAGAGCTAGACAAAAATAACTATTGGACAAATATATTGCATAAAATGAAGACCAAAATTATGTTTGTTTGTTTTTTTTTTCCAATTCAGGTGGAAGAAGGAATGAGCCAATTCATAAATAAGAAAATATAGGCTCAACAATAAAAATAAACATCAACAATCCCACCATAGTCATTGGAAACCCCAAGTCCTAATGCACAGATAAAATATTAATAATGCCAAAAGTGCAGTACAAGTCATTCCTCATAGATGGAAATCATTGCATTAATAAAGTATTGGAATTGTTGAATGGTTGAGTATAAAGGTAATGCTCCTGTGACGCTTAAGAAAAAAATTAAGATCACTCAGCATGAATAGCATGCTCTACCATTTGAATAGTAATCTAAATCACACATCATAATTAGAAAGAAAAAGTGATCCCCTTTCCATGAAAGAATGAAGGTATGTTGTTTTGAAAATTCACATTTCCTACCCATACATGCAAGGGTAGAAATTTAAATAATACAACAATATAAAAAAAACAAAGGTCGGCTGCTATGACCTACGCTAAAATTGGAAGAAGAATCACACCAAAAGAATTTCTTAAAAAAGAACAGACATGCAATCCAATAATGCTTCATCAAGGGTGGAATAACATTATGTTTCCCATATGCTTCATCAAGGGTGGAATAACATTATTCTTTATTATGCTAACTATTTTGATTTAATATGTTGTTAAGTCTATTTAGTCAGCTCACTTCTGTACCTCGGGTCAACACCCTCTTGTTGTTTCTTATATAAAAAATATTATGTTTTCCAAGAAGAAATAAATTGATCCAAGCTTAAGGAATTTATATAGACAGACACAAAAAAATTTCAATAACATAGATAATATACCATTATTCTATAAACAAGGAATATTAAAACAAAACAAAGATTCATTTACCTACCTCAATGAGAAATGGATAAACCCAAGACACAATAGTGAGTGAATGCGCGACAAGCTTCCAATCCAATCAGAACAAGTCAACAATTTCTCCCTCTGGACAAAATGAAAACTTTAAAACTTAAGTGAAAGAAAAAAAAACTCCAAATTGACAAGTTCCCAAACACCCAACTCGACTGTGAATAGATCTTCCCCTAAATCTTCTCTTTCCCCCCAAAAATAAAATTAAAAAATAAAAATGAACATTTAAATCTTCTCTTTTTTTTTGTTTTTTTTTTAAACAAGAAAACTCTCTCTCCCTTGCCTATAGCCTAGCCCCCCAAATGCCAGCAAAAATTTCCATTAAATGCCACCTGCTAGACTATTACATGCACTAGGAGGGGCAGTAACATAATTCTTATTTAAGCTATTAATTTCCCCACTCTTCTCCATCATAATGGATTCTATTTATTAAAATTCCATATCTCCAAAATTTACTTATAGCTATATTTATATCTCCTTTGTTAAAAGAATCTTCTTAATATTATGGAGGAAAGAAAAAAATTTCTCATGGATTTTCAATATAACCAATTATTAATAGAGGAATTTATTCATATATTGAATTAGAAGATATTCTAAATTAGAATTTTTAACATTAAAATTAGTAATTAAGTGAATTTAAAATGAATAAGCTTGTTAGCCAAGTTTATTGGTATTTTTGAATATTTCCATAAGAAATTATTAAAGCCCATTGAATCAAATAATATTTAAAATTAATATAATATTGAAATTAATTTGGCTTTCATATTTATAAAAACATATCATATAACTTCGATACCGATATGAAAAAAACAATAATACTTATAATATTATTATTATTGTTTATGATTGCTGGTACAAACAGGTTTTATGGGGACCCGAAACACCTTACAACCATTACAAAAAAGATAAAAGCATTTAAATCGCTAAACAGAAACAAGACTGAGACCAGCCTGCAACACCCAGGACCATAATAGAAAACCAGAGAAAAAAGCCAGCGGCAACCAAAAGCCAAAAAACAATTCAGCTAAAAAGAAGGAGAACAATAGGATCTAGGAAAACTCCAAGAGAGTGCCTTCCACTTCCTTCTTAGGCTTAGAGACCTTCTTGATGGCAGAATTAAAGTCTGAGAGCTCCGAGATCCTATCTTGGATTTTCTTCTTCTTGGCAGAACATGTGTGCTTGCCAGGGCTTGCATCTTCCATGTCATCTTTTTCATCCTCAATATTCATAATAGGGGAGCCAGTATCCAACTCTGATTTGATGGAGATAAAACACTCCATAATAGAACCCATGAAGATATTTTTATCCTTCATGTGTTTCTTGAGAGTGTTCTCTAGGATGTCAAATCTGTCACGGAGAGTCTTCAAATTATTTTCATCCTCCTTGTTCTTTTTACCATCAACCCCGGCCGACGCAGAATCTTGATTACCTTGAATAAAATCCACTCAAGCAGACAGAGCATGGTAGCTGAGATGGAGGCTTTTAATTTCCTTAAATACCCATTTCATAAGATGAAAAAAGTACATAGACATTGCCTTCACATTTTGAAGACCTCCAAATGGGGGTTCAATTTTGTCATCCATGTCATCTTGAAGGAGTTGAACATTCTGCTCCTACATATCCACCGTTCTTGAGAAAGGAATATTCCTAGAACTAGAAGGGATATTACCCTTCTCAGCAGTGTCCTGACTAGGGCTATCCTCCTCCTTCCTCTCTAAATGCACTTCCATAACCACCTCAAGATTTGGAGAAATGGGTACATCATGCTCTTGAGAAATCTCATAGTTGACCAAAATAGGAACTTTCTGGCCACCCACATCCCCCTCGATGTCTTCAAGTTCAATTCCTTTCTCCTTAGCGATATGGGAAAATAGAGACTTGTCCTCATCATTGCTAGAAATACTCACCAAGACTGACAAAGACTCCTTACTCTCGTTATCAGATTGGGAATGGATGATATAATCAATTTCTTCATAACCATTAACACTCTCATCATCAGATTCCATGTCCATTCCTTTATTTTTTCCAAATTTTAATATTTTGACTGTTGGCTTTGCCAAATCTTCCCCCACCCTAAATATTTTACCTAAATATTTTGCAGAGCCTGAGTCTCTCGGTGAGAGAATAAGGGGACTAGTAACTGCAATTTTCTTAACATGCTCTACAATAAGGAGAATCAGGCCCTCATGCAGAATGGGCTTACTTTTCTTTTTCTTGTGGTTGATAATACTACGACGGAGAGAATGCAAAAATTAGAAAGGAAATGAAACCCTCACCTAATGTCAAAAATGGCATAACAACATGAAATGGTAAGAATGAGCCCTTTTATACCTCCTATCCAGTTAGATGTACTCCATAACCGTCGTAAGCACCTTCGTCGAGAATTCTTCAATGGAGTCAACACCATAACACCCCTAGAGTCTTTCACCAGACTCTCAGCTTCTACCTTATGCTTTGGGAAGTGTTGAATGGCCTTTGAGGATATCTTCTTGTCCCTGTAGAACTTCAAGCCCTTGGTGTTTAAACTTGTAACCTCAGCAATTAGGTCTTCATTAATCTTGACAACCATTCCTCTGATCACCAAAGTACCATCCTTCTATCTCTCAATGAAATTTTTCATGACAACATCTTTAGAGCCATGCAAGCGCTCCATGTACTTAGTGAGGCCACCCTTGTTGAGCTTATCCCAGACATCTTTTTCGTTCTTCCATTTCTTACAGTTCATTGTCTCCTTACGATTAAGCCCACTCCCCATAATAGCTTTCAAGAACAGGTTGTCAATAGCAATGGTGGAAACAAGACAAAGATAGAGAAGAATAGCCAAATTCAAATTGTTTAAAATGCAAGTATACGCGTGTCTGCACTTCACATTCTTGGGAAAGACAAGCCTTTTTGTAACCCTATTAACTGCATTTAATGACATGCGTAAATTCATGAGATCATTTTGAGATTTTCCAAATCTGCTCGCTTGCTATGAGTTAGATCATATGCCAACTTGGTCTTCACCTCAATGGTCAAATCACTAATTCCATGCTAGATCATGATTCCCTCGGCCTTAACTGCAATGTTTGCCAGCGCATCTGCGGTACAATTTTCTTCCCTAAAGTTATGCGATATAATGACATTGGTGAAAGAGTTAATGATTATACGAGCCTCATCAATAATAGCCTTAATAGACCATGATTTCTTAGTTATTCCTTTTATGAAATTTAATATATTCATCGAATCTCCTTCAATCCACACATTCGAGGGCATTCCTTAATTAATTAATTTTAAAGTTTGAAGGAGAGCCATCGCCTCCACCACGTGGTTGGTCTGGACACCAATGGGGAATGCCACATCTGTAAGACAATTGGCCATGTCATCCCAAATTATACCTCCACTTCTAGCAGGGCCCGAATTCCCCTTCGTCACTCTGTCAAAATTGGCTTTAATCTAACCAGGAGGAGGGGAAAGCCAAATGGCATTCTCCCACAGGGAGGAAGATTTAGCAATGGTTCCTGTAGAAACTCTGGCATTAATTATTATTGTTATTATATTATTATTTATTTACTTATTATTATTATTACTATATGTTTTTCTTTGTCAAGATAATTTTATATTTTTATATTAACATTTAATTAGTTATTCTTCCACTTTATTAAATTTTTATAAAGTGCATTGTTAATCAACTAAATAGGCTAAATTTACTTTATCTTAATGATACTATTTTTTTTCTTATTACTTTGAACAATTTATTATAGAGGCATTGATTATGCTTACTAATCATTCAAATTTCTCACCATGACCAGCAATGTCAACAGGAAGCACAATCGAAGGAACATACATCTAAGATACAAAAAAAGACAAGGATAAGGACATGAAGCACAAGATACAATAACACAAAGTAAAAAAAAAAAAGAAATACCAAACCAAAATAGAATGGGAACTGTGGGTCTAAAGGCCATCTCCATCAACAACTGGTGTCTACGGCGTGGAGGCACACTTAGTCCTACCAATTTAGGAGAGATGTACATAGTTCCTACAACTGCATCATAGAGACAAAATAAAATATAAATGTACATATATAAAAATAGTAGAAAAAAATGAGGGGGAAGGTGACATCATGTAGATCTCCTCTAAAAGTGACTACAACTACTTCCCCTCATCCTACAGGCACGCAAAGAAAAGTACAACATATTGTCATAATCCAAGTGGTCGATATCATTAGTACCATGATAATCATAATCGTATACTCATAATGAAAACACATGCATCACCATCCATAATAATACAAAAATCATGTATAAGCATAATTGAAACTTACATCCAAACACCCATAGTTAAATAGGGAAAGCGTATAAATACTAATCCATAAGTACACGTGCACATAAAATCATGGAATCGCAGGGATATCAGATCAACATTGAATCCATAAGAAACATGAATGTATGTAACACTGCATCAAATCTAAAACCATATCATAATCATCAAATAACTCAAGAAGGAAAGTAATCATCATTTCTAAGTGTATCAAATAACTGAAACATTCATAAAAGTATCTAGGTGTCATCAATAAGAGTATCATCTCATGTCCATCAACACAAACAAAAATGAAACTAAACATCAAAATAAATGATTCCATGTGGAGGGGCACTACAATAAGAGTAATAGACATGCTTGAATAATTTTTTTTCTTTTTTGGATGAAAATTAATTGTTATTAAGTCTATTTTGTTGCAGGAGTGATGAAAGATGTGGTGAAATAAGAAGTGGTAGACAATTAAATTTTGGAAAGAAACATAGAACACAATAATGGTGATGAGGATAAATATCATTGTGTTGAAATGTGTCTAGAGACATTCCTAAAATATCACAGCTCCTTTCACATTTTTTTTCTTAAATATTAGTAGATTAATTCATGGTTTTATTTCATTTTATTCTCAACTAAAGCAGTAGATTTCTTGAGCATGCAAAATATTGGTGGTGGAATGAGTGAAATGATACATGTATAGACAAAGATCATCAAAATTTTGAAGGGTGCAATTAAAATCATTGATAGGGATTAGTCTGATGATGTCATATCTCCTTGTCAATTTACAGTTCTTATTATGCCAATTTTACGTTCTCTTCTAAGCGAGCATTGATAAATAAATGATAAAACACAACATCATGTACATTTATAGCTATTAGATTTGAGGGGTTTTGTATTTCTTTATTCATAGATCTTGTAATTTTGTTTTTATATATAATAGTCGTCATAGTTTTGAGTTTTAATTAAATGGAAAGGGTGATCCTAAAAATCAATTAAAATTTTTAATCATATAGAAATACTTTGATAACTTCTGCTTAATCCTATGAGAATTTATACTTGTATGGTAATTTTTACCTTCAATATTTAAAACATTATTGAAGTCCTTGGCTAGTAGAAGATATCAATCAAAAATTAATCAAATGTTTTGTAGTCGATTGACAACTTTTAAAGTATTATTGATATTAACTTGTATTGTTTTCTATATTGTTTTGAAAATTAGGCAAAATTGGATTTTACAGGGACCCAAAACCCAAAGAGTACAAGAAAAAAGATAAAAAGTTTAGACCGGGAGAAAAGAACATTGAAAGAAAAAAAAAAAGAGGGGGAATCAAGGCACTCCTCAACACCAAAAAAACCCTAACTAGACAACTAAAAAAAAAATAGAAAAAATAAACCAACTACTGCCACCCTTTTAGACCCTAGAGGGTTTCATCCATTTTACCATCCAGCTCAGTCATCTTGGCCACAATGGCTTTAAGCTCCATTATATCCTTGCTAGATGAGGAGGACTGGTACATCTTTTCTTTGGTTATGGAACCCATTCCTTTACCCTTGGTAGTAGGAGGCTGACTACTAGCAAGATTCTCCAACATGTTGACCAAAAGATGGAGGTTGTTAACAAAGGCCTGCACTCCCTCCTTGGAGTGCTCCAACATTTTCTCCAACATTTTTTCTAGGAATTAGAGTCTAGTTAACACCATGACAAGGGCACAAAAGTCCTGAGAATTATCATTATATTTTCCCCTATTATTCACCTTGTCCTGCAGATTTTGTAGATTGGTTTCCAGCCCACTATTCTGCACTGTGAGATTCTTAATTTTCTAGTAGCACCAATTTTCATTCCTGAAAGAGTAAAGGGCTTTGGATTTATCCATGTGTAAGAACCCAATAGTATAATACTCCTTACTTGACAAGTCCCCTATAGCCATTGACAACTCATTCACAACAGTTTCCAGGTTGTTCTCTTTCTTCCTTTTTATCCACTTTTGCAAACTCTTTAGCCATGTAAAGGATATCATAATCCATCCATTTTAGCTTATCTTTAGTGAAAGGCTTCTCTTCCTCAATATCATCATTTTTCTTGACTTCCATAAACTGGGATTGGGTATTCTCCTTATTAGAATCATGCTCCTTCACCACATTATTAATGTCAGTCTTCCTTATGTCTTCCATGGTGTTAAGTTGCTTGTCTCCCTTTGTCTCAATCTCCTTCTCCCTATTAGGCTGGTTGTTCCCATCAAGGTCAAGGGTATGTGCAAGATCATGATGGGCCAAACTATGCCCTTAAGTGGCAATGAAAAATCATAAAATCAGGGTTAGTCAAATTGATGTGAAAATTTCAACTAGCTATCAACCTAATATCAAAAATTTGTTAGAGTAGAATCTGTAGAAAATTGATTGTAGTTTCTAAAATACTAGGCCTTTTTGAAAAAAAAGTTAATATGATTGGTGAAAAGTATAGATTTCAATGCAGCAATACAAAAATTTTAGGAAAAAATAAGAAGTAGGTGTATGTGTGACCACCTTAATCATAATCAAATGATAATATTTTATTATAAGATTTTATATATAAGTAGTAGACTCATGCTCGGATGTGACGCATATTGTTTTGTAATTTTATTCCAAAAAAAAATAATTATGAATTTTCTGCTACAACGTTTCAGAATAAAAAAAACTCACGTGTCTGACCACCTTAACTCATTGAAAACTTTACAAAATTTTAAAAAAAAATCCCTTATAACAGGCGAAGAATAGAATGTGACTTATTTTTTGGATTTCAAAAATGTTATACCCTTTGAAAGTTGTAGCCATTTTTCAATCACTATATAAATCAGCACTTTAAAGGTAACTCAATTAGAAAATAACTAATAATTAGTTACCGAATTCAAAATTTGACAGAAATTATATCGATACAAAGTTGATAATCTCCTTAAGATACCCTTTTCATTTCATCAAATTCGGGTGAAAAAAATTTGTCAACTACATGGTCGAAGTCTGGAACTCAGAGAAACAGGGGAAAAATACATTTTTGTGACATTTGTATAGTTGACCATGTAGGTTTGGTGCACAAAGCAATACCGAGCCTAATCGGGTACCCAAAAATTCTGGCAGAGTTTTGATTTTTAAATTTTCCCTCCCCTTTCTCCCTCTTAATTTTTTTCCAATTCCTTTCTCCCTCCCATTTCTCCATCCTTCATATGATATATCAAGAAATGTATATTAGATTATATATTATATATATTAAATATTACATAATATCTATTATATACTAAATATTATATAATATACATTTTACATTAAATATTATATAATATATATTAATATTAAATATTACATTATATATCATATATTATATATTATTTTATATGTAGTATATATTAATATGTATTTTATAACATATTACATAATATCTTCATAGTTAAATTGTATGTAATATATATTATATATATCTGTGTGTGTGTGTGTGTCATATATATAGTAAAAAATATATATTCAATATGATATGTATTATATATTATATAAAGTATTGTTGTATATATAATAAATTCAAGTATAGCATATATATAATATATATTATATAAGACATTAATATATAGGTTAATTACACCAGTATAAGGCAGCCAAAAGGTTTCCAAAGGGGTCATAGAGGGTTCCTAGGGGTTCTAATGCTTGAGAAAGTGTACTAGGACCCCTTAGGTCCCTCTATAACCCCTGGAAAAAACATTAGAACACTCAAGTGTGTCTGAAGGGGTCGTACGACCCTTTGGGACACACTTTAGTGTTGAAATGTCTCAAAAGGGGTCATGGGGACTTCCTAGGGGTCCTAACACATAAGAAAGTGTACTAGGATACCTTAGATCCCTCTGTGACCCCCGAGGACACAATTGAGTGTTCCAATGTGTTCGCAAGGGTCACAAAGGGACCTAAGGGGTCCTAGTACACATTGTCATGCATTAGGACCCCTAGGAAGTCCCCATGACCCCTTTCGACACATTGGATCACTCAAGTGTATCCCAAGAGGTGGTAGGACCCCTTGGGACACACTTGAGTGTTCCAATGTGTCGAAAGGGGTCACAGGGACTTCCTAGGGGTCCTAGTACATCTAATCATGTATTAGGACCCCTAGGACATCCCTATGACCCCTTTCGACACATTGGCATAGAATTTGCATTTAGTCCATGGTAATGAGTAATGTTAGGTGTAATGTGAATACCAGCGAATTTGAAACTTGTTTTTGGCATAGAATTTTTATTTATGTTTGTAAATGTAGAGATAATGAATTAGGGCCAACAATTTTATTTTTTATGTAGGGGAAATGTTTCAGAGAAACCCATATATTACCTCCTACCATGGAACTCTTGCAAAATGATGGCATAGATGGAGAGTCTTGTATTCCTATAAATAGAGAACTGTAAAGCTATATGAGAATGTATATGTATTTATTTACACACTTAGTTCAGGGTTATAAGAGAATATTTACTTGAAGCTTATAGGGAGTGTGTGAAGTAAATTAGAGGGAGTTACAAGAAAAAATGGGAGTTTGTTGACTAGAAAGGGTCCTCTGATTTCTAGGTTTATAACTCTGTTGAATATGTGGAGATGAGAGGAGGTAAAGATGGTGTAGAATTTGGTCTTTCATTCAATATTTTTTGTATAGATTAGTTAGTTTATCTGGAAGCCAAAACAACTTAGCTTGAATGTAATTTTGATTGGAAACAAGTCTGGAAATGTGATTATGTTAACGATAGTCAGAAGGTGGCCCTTAATCATGGGCTCACCAAAAAATTGGCCATTATTAAAGGCCCTCCTGGCACTGTAAAAAAATTTACCAGGTTGCAAATTGTAAAGGCTTTGCTTCATAAGATTTCAAATTCCTCTAGTCCCATTCTCGTAGTGTGTTTTACTAATAGAGCTTAGGATCAATTTTTGGAGGGAATATATATGAATACGAGAAAAGTCTAGCAAGGTTAGGGTCTAGAAATTAGAGCTCAATTCTTAGCAAATGTACTCTTGACCAGGGATGAGAGATTTGATATCACATTGCTTTAGATTTTGTACAAGAAACATTGAATTCCTAATTTGAATGTAAAAAAATCACAAAATATAGGATTTCTTAACATTCCAAATAGAACTTGTGTTGCCCTTTCCTGGGCTAGAATTGGTTTGTATATCTTCAAAAATGCCAAGCTAGCCTTAGACAATTCTCCAGTGTGGAGTGATATCATAAAGTTCATTTTACAGATAATGGGTATGTTGGTGATGGAATACCACTATACTGTCCTAAACATCCAGATTATGTTGGACATGTTATTAACAGATCTCATGATTTAAGTAGGTATGGCGATGGAAGTATGAGCTTTTGTACTAGGAAATGAAAAGAAAATTTAATTTGTGGTCATATTTGTCCCAGGAAATGTCATCATGGAGGACATGTGAGAATTGGATTTGCAAGGCCCGATGTATGAAGAAGTTTGAATTTTGTGGACATGTCTGCAGGAAGGTCTATCATGGAACTTACAATGACCCCTTTTGAAATATTGGAATAATAAAGTGTGCCCAAAGGGGTCATAGGACCTCTTAGGAAACACTTGAGTGTTCTAATGTGTCAAAAGGGTTCATGGAGTCTTTCTAGGGGTCCTAGTATGCCTTATCATGTGTTAGGACCCCTAGGAAGTCTCCATGACCCATTTTGACAAATTTCAACACTCAAGTGTGTCCCAAGAGGTCGTAGGACCTCCTAGGACACACTTGAGTGTTATAATGTGTTGAAAGGGGTCATGGGGACATCCTAGGGGTCCTAACTTATGCTTTATCACGCATGAGGACCCCTAGATAGTCCCCATCACCCCTTTCAACACATTGGAATAGTCAAGTGTGTCCCAAGGGATTCTACAACCTCTTGGGACACACTTGAGTCTTCCAATGTGTCGAAGGGGTCACGGGGACTTCCTAAGGGACCTAACATGTGATACGATGTACCTGTAGACGTCCAAAATCATCCTTATATTAATTTAATTAATATTCTCATAACATTATAGTTAATTTTAATTAATTATATTTTTTATATTCTTCTATCTATTTAATTAAATTTATTTAATTAAATATGATTCACTTTCCTTAGTATTTGAATTTAATTTAAATTCTCCCCCTTTTAATGTATTAAATCTTATTTAATACATTATCCCTCATTGATTCCCTTTAAATAAATTTTTAATTTATTTATTCCTTCACATGACCTAAATTCTACTAAACCATGATTAATCTAAATCTAATTTGGATTAAGCTAATTTGAACCTAGATCCTAGCCTATCTCACATCACTCTCACCAAATAGACCTATCTATTAATTAACTAAGGTTAATTAAGCTAATTTCTTGATTCCTACAACAATTAGTCCTAATTATTTACTCACACGTGTGAGCAAATTTCCAAAAACTGACTTTTCCAAATAATCCTTATTTGGTGCCAACAAGGTTTCTTACACCTATGATGACACCTTCTTACACTTTCCAAAAGTGTCTCATTGGTCCAAAACTCTTACACCCTCTTACACCTTCTTACAA
>MU221915.1:83385-97943 GCA_018584345.1 Thuja plicata
TTTCTCAAGAGCAAATCATCTCTCATTTATGCATTGTTATCATGCTAGTATAGCTCTAGGATTTCTTAGTATATTTCATGTTTTTATGCTCATTAGTTCTTAGTTGAATCTAGAAATTACATGTTAGAATAATGGAAAATGAACTTATTTCTATTGTCTTATGCATATCATTTTATCTTAGTCTTTGGAATCTTCATCATAGCATAGTATTGCATTTACATTCATAGTGAAGGCTTGAGACAAGTTTTCAATACTTGTTTCTTGAGTTCTTCACTCTCATTTAAATCACTTAGTTGCATTTCTTAATCAAATAGTGGGATTATAATATTGTGTTTGGATAGCACACCCAAAAACCTCTCTAAGAGCAAATCAACAAGGCTTGGGTGCACTTGTTTGGCTCATCAGAGGTTGTGATGAATCTCTTCTTGTTTTTAGTAGTATGCTTTTAGACATGTATAATGTTTTTATTTGATGTTTATCTCTAACATTTGCATGTCTGAGTGTGCTCCTAATAGGTTAGGTTTTATCACATACATTTTTGCACGCTTGGTGGGACCCACGTCCCTTGTTTTCTAACATTTTTTACAGATTTTTCACAGTTCAGAGAATTCTAACGTAGACCCGTCTCCACTCTGGAGTCATTGTTTCCACAGATTGTCATCTCTGCTTCTCAGTCGTCTGCAAAACTCGGTCATCTACGCTGTTACTTTACCGTCTCCGCCTGTCCGAAAGTGACTTATAAAACTGTGTTTTAAAATCATTTTTTGTCAATTTACAGTATTTTTAACTCTCTGGTTTCTAACTGTAATAAACTTTTTAAAGGTTAAATGCTGGAGTAATTTGATAAAAATGCTATTTTTCAGTTTTAATAAGTCTTTTTCCTTTTTATAAAATCTGACTATCTTCTTTTTGTCATCTGTGTAGGTCTGTTGCCGTTTCTGCAGATCACCGTCTGTGAAGTTCCACCGTCTGCGACTGTTTTCCTGGGTTTTCTTTTTTTAACACATCAGAAATTCCAAACTATTAACCACTTCATGCAGGTTTCGTGAATGATTTTCTGAAAATTATTTAAATGAACTTGTATGTTTAAACATTTGTATTGGAATGGATGTGGTATAAAATAAACTTTAACCAATCTTGAATGCTTAAGGGAAATGAACCTCACAACTCTTGAATGACCTAAGGCAAATTAAACACAACTTTCAAGCTTTCCTTCTTGCTGAGTGGGAAATAAATTGAACTTGCATGCTATTGTGTCTTTTGCTTAGGTAGAAAAAACTTAGTTTCTTTATTTAGGTTCAATTTTGAAATGAACTCTTTTTGGTGTGTTTGAAGAAGTGTTTTTCAACACTTCTTTTGAGATTTTTTGTCATTAGATAGATCCCTTTAATTTACATGATGTTATGATTAAACTATAGCCGTATCCTCTCCCCTCTCCTTTGTGTATCTTGGGTGAAGAGAAAGCTTAACTTAATCAAGCTTCTAGAGAGGCCTGTCTAAAGGGAGTGCTTCCCCTTTAGAGGATGACCTCAAACTGATAATCCCTTCAGTCGATATAGAAATAAAGTGTGACCCAAAGGTTCTCTTTATCCCTTCAAGCTTAGACGGGTCATGTTCAATGGTAGTCCATACTGAGTGAATATCGTCAGCATACTGGCATGGTTGTACTAGAGACTTAAGTGTCTCACACCATATAAACTGATTACGGGGACGCCACAAAATATTGCTAGCAACTATAAAGTAGTAGCCTACTCATTTCACCTCTGAACAATGACTTATTATAGTGCAAGGGGAGGGAAGAATCTCCCCCCAAGATTCCCATCATATGTGTCCCAGGGTATTGTGTTGCGAAAGAGATCTTCGTAGCACGACAACAATACCTGGCAAAAGGAAAAAACACGGGCACCCTTCCGGGGGTGACATGCTATGTGAGATGAAGGAATACCAAGCAATGGACCTATAATATTTCATGCAAAGCCAAATTCCTAAGGTAGCTACTATTTGAACTATTTTTCATTGTGTTAGACCCAGTAAAAAAATAAGTGGTTTGAAAGAATCACTTGAACATACACAATCAAAATGTTACAAAATTGAAGCAAGATCCCCTAATGTCACATTTGCTGGTATCCTTCAAGGTTGCTTTGTCCCTTGTTGGATTGTCTTGAGATGTGTATCTATTCTTTTCTGGCTTGCTTGTTCTTAAAATCAGTACTTGCCATTGAACAATTTACCCCAATATCAGACTGAAAATCACAATCTTCCCAAAAATTTTAACACACTACCTTAGTCTCAGTCATCCATCTCCGCTCTGGATCCACCATTTGCGCAAATCACTATTTGCATAGATCGCTGTCTGCAAAGATCGTCGACTGCATCTGAGATTGTTGTCTCCACTTCAAAATAGTGAGCTTCAAATTTGGCCAAGATAATCAAAATTTGACCATCTACAGGACCCTAGAACCATTTGTCCTAAATTATTCATTCACTTGGCCAAAATCAATTTTTCCATGACATGACCAGTTTTAAGAAGCATAAGAAGGTTAAACTTCCCACATCTCCAGTCCTTAGAGAGAAAAAGGAAACCACTTGTAAATCCAAGGAATTTCAACACATTGCAACATCCATCAAACAAGAGATTGAACACTGTCAAAAACTTGACAAAATCATTTACAATAATAAAGTTTGCAATTTCATGGCCAAGTTCTCGATCAACAGATTGGATCATTCTTCTATCATCATTCTTCCTTTGGAGCATTAGATCAAAATCAAATTAAATCTTTAGGTTGAAAGACCTTAATCAAGGTATCATAAACCTTCATCCTCAAACAAACACAACATTGTTGTAGACCATCAGTCTGTCTCAAGTAATTTAAATCCCTTAGTGACATCCCATTTTGCTTGAGATCACAAGTCCATCTTCAAGTAGAATAGGTATTACTTTAAATCCTTTGTTTTTTTACCATCATAAGGTTTAACATGCTTAGGTTTTGTTCCAAAAACCTTTAAATCAATTATCCAATCAATCATTTCAATCAAATCAAATCAATCCTCAATCCAATCAATCAATCAAATCAAATCAAAGATCTTTGCTCCATTTCATCTCCTACATCTCCTTGTCTTTCATTCTTCTACCATTGTATGGTTGTCACTCAATCCCAAGCTAGAAACATGAGGCAAACAACATTCAACATTGTTAATCATGAAGAGAACCCATTTTCCACACAATACTTTAATGGAAGTGGGGTATGAGCTAAGGAAGTTGCCGAAGAAATAGAATCAGTGGACCAAGAAGAAAGACCCACCCAAGTGATTGACTTCTTTAAAGACCCTTACAATTTGGAAATGGTTGAGAAGGCCATCTTGCATAACAACGATGAGATATTTTTGAATCTCATTCATAATGGTGTCACAGTTCCTGTTGACTTTGATGAAACACTCCTTACCATAAATGTCACTAAAGTCACTGCTTCCACTACTATAGCCATGGCTTCTACATCAAATGCTACATCATCATGTGACACTGGTAAAGGACCTGTTAGCGAACCTCCCATATCAACACCAATATCAGCACCTGTATTAACAACCACATTAATACCCCAATTGACACCTAAACAAATCTAACAAATCATAAGTGCTTTGCCAAACAATACTACACACAATAGCACTCAAACGACAACGACTCAAGGAGCAAGTGCTAATGTCAACAACATAGGGCAAGTTTCCATGCCCTTGTCTTCATCTCTATTTCAAACAATGGGGGCAAAAACATCTGCAAACAATACATCACAAGATTATCAATATATACCTCCTCCTACCATTGGTATGACCTCTACGGGATTTTCAGCTGCACAATTTGGAGGAGGTGGAGGTTATGTACCCCCATTTTTCACACAAAATACTCCAAATTTCACCCAACAATTCAATGAGCTCAAAAGCATTGTACAAGGTTTACAAAGTGGGGGCAAGAAGGAGTTTTCTTTTGAAGAGATTTGTCCCTACCTATTTGACAAGTCTATCACGATGCAACCATTCCCACCAAACTTTGAGATGCCCAAATTCAAGAAACACAAAGGTGAGACATGTCCTCTCCAACATCTCAAATAATTTTACATCATATGTCAAGAGGTTTCCTATAATGAGAATTATTTAAAAAGACTTTTCACTAGGAGTCTTGGAGGCGTAGCCTTGGAAGGGTTCATGGCCCTTCCTTATGGGTCAATCTCTACCTTCTCTGACCATGCGGAGAAGTTTGTTGGGAAATATTTGTATAACATTGAGCATCAAGTGACACTTAGCGATTTATGCAATATGAAACAAAAGAATGGAGAAACCTTTGCTAGTTTCTTACAACGATGGAGACATATTGTGAATCACATGCCATGGAAAATACCTGATAGTCACTTAATCGACATCTTCACAAAGAATTTAATCTCTGAGATATCTTTCCAAATGAAAATGGCTTCACCTGACACCTTTGAATCCCTTGTCAAGAAGGGAAAGGACATTGAAGATGGCCTTTTGCAAAGAGGTAGCATCAAACATTATACTCCTTCCAATAATGATAAACCAAAATTTTGGAGTAAGAACAAAGGAGTTGTCAATGATGGAGTGCCTAATGCCAAGCATGTTCAAAATGTTCAAGCATCCAACAATACTAATCAAAATAATCACAATAACAATCAGAACCAAAATTAATATCACAACAACAACCAAAACCAAAATTAGAATCAGCCCAATCAGAACAATCAGAATCAAAACAACAATCAAAATCAGAATAATCAACAACCGCGTAATCAATCATTCTTGTTCCCTTGCAACAACTACAACAATAACAACAAAAACAATGATAATCGACAATGACAACAATTCATAGCTTTAGCAGAGCCTTTAGATGTGATCCTCAAATAACTCGTGGATAAAGGAATGATAGTTTACCCAAATACTCAACCTTTTGATGAAAATCAACCTAAACTTGTTTGGTATAGAGATAATGAGTATTGTGATTATCATTGCATCAAGGGACATGATACCAAGAAATGCATGAAACTCAGACACTTTGTGCAAGATCTCATTGAGGATGGGAAAATTGAAGTTGAAGGTCAGAATGCATCCTCATCTAATGCAAAACTCAAAGTCTACAATCAACCTTTCCCACCTCATAATCAAAACCATGCATCAAATGCAATCCCCTATGACTATTCTATAAATACTATTACAGGCCATGATCAAACATGTGGGAGTTTAAATGAAAATGATATCTTTGGGTTTGATTCTCTTTGTGGTCACATTGAAGAAGTTGACACGCATGTTAATACTATAAAACTCAAAGCTGTTGATTGTAATGCTACTACACAAAGACCTAGAGTCACTATCCAAGCTGCTGGTAAACCTTCTACATCTGCAAATCCACCATCTACACCATCTATTGCCACTCGACCTGCTTCACACTTTGACTTGTTGGCCTAGTTATGAAAGACACCTGCACAGATATCCATTCTAGAGCTCCTGACCACATCACCAATTCATAGAGAAGTCCTTGATAAAGCTCTAAATGAATCCCGTGTCCCTGAGAACATCAACGCTACACAATTCAAAGCCATGATAGGGAACTTAGCCGCACAAGAAAATATAGTTTTAACTGATAAGGACTTTAGTGGTCCTAACCCTCATCATAATAAATCCCTCCATATAGAAGGCAAAATCTACTCCATAAGAGTTAAACGAATCCTCATAGATGGTGGATCTGGCCTAAATTTGTGCACATTGAAAATGATTCATAACATTGGTCTTTCTGAGGACCTCATTGATGCAGACAAGAGAATTACAATAAAAGCTTATGATGATCAAGAATGAGAAAGCAAGGGTTTGATCACATTGCCCTTATGAGTGGGCCCAGCCCTGATTGAAACTGTTTTCCATGTACTGGATCTAGATCTGCCTTATAACATCTTTCTAGGACATCCATGGATACACGCTATCAAAGGTGTACCCTCTACCTATCATTAATGTCTAAAATTCCCACATCACGGTAGAGAAATCACAATTCCTAGAGATCCTGAGCCTTTTCAATATTGCAAAAGATTGGAAGGCAAACAAGCTAATTACTATCTGTTGAATGAATTTGGCTAACATTTCAGCTAAGAAAACCTTGTTTTAGAAAAGGCATCTGAAACATCAACTAAGGAACCCAAAGGAAAGGAAAAATTCACTGAGGAAAAAGTTACTGAAGAAAAACCCTCCTCATCTAAAGCAAAGGCCACATTTACAGATCAAGGCATGGGAGAGTATAAATTTGAAAGTGCCTTATGTATTGGGAAACTTCCCTTGTATCCAAATTCTTATGGGAGACCATCACCATTACCCCTCTCCAAGGATAAAGCACTTATGCACTGTAAGTCAACTATTTTTGAACATTGGGGGTCCTTATCAGATGAACACATGGAATATAGTGTCCTTGATTGGCTCTATAATGATGAAGAAGAGCGACCTGTAACTTTCCCCAAAGGCAAATATCCTAAAGTTACTCCCATTGTTGAAAACATGGGATATCATGGTACTTGTCTTGGAGCTAATGAAATAGGAAAGAAGAAGATCATAACAGCTAATGGTTATCCTAAAGGACATGGATTGGGTTCCGTAGAAACTAAGACTAACTTTGCTAAGGATTATTGTTTAGCTACCTCAAGTTCAGACACCGAGGAAGAGTTCTTATAAATTCCTTTCCAATATATTAAAGATAACCTAAATGAAAATCACCGTGTCTTCACTATTACCCAAGTTGACCTTTCATCCCCTCATCTACCCCTCACAAACCCTGAACTAATTGACTAGGATCAGCAAGAATCACCACCATCGTTGGACATATGTGATTCAAACGAGGTAGTTTTAGCCCTCTTTGGACTTAATAATCTCTGAGAACATGAGCATCATATACACTATAGTGAACAATCCTACTTCAGTAGCCAAGTCAACTCTCTCAGTGGCAAAAATGGAAAAGAAAATTTAAAAAAAAAAAAAAACATCCTCTGGTGAAAACCTCTTGCAGGCACCTAAGGATGAAGAAAAAGACAAAATAAAGGATGATTCCTCTAGGGAAAACCTTTCTGAGGAGTTAGAGGAGGGATAGGTTGACTTTCCATTTATATCATCAGAACTAGAAGTGTCCTCTATGATCATTGAAGATACTATTCCAATCAACCTCGGCACAGAAGAAGATCCACATATCACTTACATTGCAGCTTCTCTCAGTGATCAAGAAAAGAAAGACATGATAGCATTCTTACATAAGCATAAAATCAACTTTTCCTAGACCTACAAAGACATGCCCAGGCTTGATACAGATCTTGTCATGCATCATCTTGCGGTAGATCCAAATACAAAACCTGTCAAGCAGAAGCTTCACAAGATGCATCCTCAAGTTGCATTAGTAGTCAAAGTAGAGCTTCAGAAGATGCTGGATGTTGAAGTAATCAGACCAATTGACTATCTTGAATGGGTTTCTAATATTGTACCAGTAGGGAAGCCTACTGGGGGCATTTGCACCTACACTGATTTCAGAGACCTCAACCTTGCATGTCCCAAGGATGATTTTCCACTCCCTAATATTGACATTATAGTGGATTTGACGGCAGGACATGAAATGTTGTCACTTGTGGATAGATTCTTAGGTTATAATCAGATCAGGAGAGTGCCAAAAGACTAGCACAAAACCTCATTTACAACACCTTGGGGCACTTTCTATTATCAAGTGATGCCTTTTGGTCTTAAAAATGTCAGAGCCACTTATCAACGAGCAATGACTACCATCTTTCATGACCTTTTGCATGTCATCATGGAAGACTATGTGGATGATCTTTTAGGCGAATCCAAAATAAGGGAATCACATATTCCTATCCTTACCACCATCTTTTAGTGATTGGAGAAATATAAGCTTAGGATGAATCCCGAAAAGTGTGTCTTTGGAGTACAATTTGGTAAGCTGTTGGGATACATTGTATCATGGCGTGGAATAGAAGTTGATCCAAAGAAATTGAAATCAATCCTAGAGATGCCACCACCCAAAATATTGAAGCAATTATGTAGTTTAAAAGGCAAACTGCAATCAATCAAAAGATTCATGTCACAGCTAGCTGACAAAGTGCATCCATTCTCCCATCTTCTGCGCAAGAATATCAAGTTTCAGTGGGATTGTTTGTGTGAAAATGAATTTTAAAAACTAAAAGGTTATTTGGCTAATCCACCAGTGTTGGTACCACCTATTGCTGGTTGCCCTCTGATTTTGTACATATCTGCTATAGAGGTTGCATTGGGAGCCCTCCTGGCACAATTAGATGACACTGGCAAAGAGCGAGAAATTTACTATCTCAACAGAACTCTTATTGGCTATGATTTAAATTATTCCCTAATTGAAAAATCATGTTTGGTCATTGTTTTCTATACACAGAAGCTACAACATTATATGCTTAATCATAAGATTCTTGTTTCTAAAATTGATCCAGTCAAGTATCTCCTGGCACGCGTTGCTCTTACTAGTCATACAGCAAAATGGGTCATGATTATTAGTGAGTTTGACATTGTTTATGTGGATTGAAAGGCCATAAAAGGACAAGTGATTGTAGATCAGTTAGCCGAAGCACCTGTTGATGGTAAACACCCTCTGATCATAGATTTTCTAGATGAATCAGTCTTAAACCTTGCCCCAAGTCCACCATGGAAGCTATATTTTGATGGATCCTTCACTTAGAAAGGATCAGGGGTAGGAATCTTGTTTGTTACACCAAAAGGGGATCTCATCCCTAAATCTTTCAAATTACAGTTTCCTTGTACCAACAATATTGCAAAATATGAAGCCCTTGTACTTGGACTTTGACAAGCCATACAATGGCAGATTCTCACTCTATTGGTGCTTGGTGATTCACAATTGGTTATCAAACAAGTTATGGATGAATATCAAACGAAGGATGACAAGTTGCTTCCCTATCGCCGGATAGTTGAAGATCTCAAGACACATTTTATAGAACTAACCTTTCAATATATCCCTCACACGAACAAAAAAGGAACAGATGCTATGGAAAAATTGGATCTCTGATCACTATGCTAGAACACAGTGCATGGTGTGAGTTTCTTGCTAGGAATCTTACGGTCCCTGCCTATGACAAACCGAATTCTGAAATTGTGTGTGAAATTGCTAATACTAATTCCCTGTGGTACCAAGAAGTGTATTCCTACCTACGTGATGGCCATACCCCACTTACTTTAACCCCCAATAAACATAAAAACTTCATTCATTGAACCTCCCGCTATACAATCCTCACTGATACCCTCTACCAAAAGCATTTCGATGGAATTCTTTTAAGGTGTCTGAATTGTGATGAAGCACAAACATCCCTAGAGGAGGTACATCAAGGAATCTGTAGGGCCCATTCTAGTGGACTTACGTTGGCCAAAAATTTGTTACGCACTGGATATTACTAGCCTACTATGGAGCAAGATGCCTACAACTATGTGAAGAAGTGTGTACCTTGTTAGCAACACGGCGATTTGATACACGCTCCCTCCCAATCACTCCAACCCACCATCACCCCTTGGCCCTTTTCACATTGGGGTCTTGACCTTATTGGCCATATTTTTCCTAGTTCATCTAATGGTCATAAATACATCCTGGCTGCTACGGTGTACTTTACCAAGTGGGTCAAAGTTGTTCCTCTCACCTACACTACTAGAAAATAGATTTCAAAGTTTATTATGAACTATCTTATCTATCACTATGGCATTCCCCAGGACATTGTTACTAATAATGGAGGACCTTTCAAGAACAAGGATGTCACAGAGCTATTTAGGAAGTTCAACATTACCCACCACACCACTTCCAAGTGCTTTCTGCAAAGCAACAGTCAAGCTGAGGCTACAAATAAAACCATTCTAAGAATCCTCAAGAAGACAGTCGATGAAGCTGGTCATGATTGACACCTTCACCTCAATCCCACCCTTTGGGCTTATCACACCTCCATTTGAACCCCCATGGGAGCCACTCCATTTGCCCTTGTTTATGGTACTGAGGCTATTCTACCCATCAAAATAGAGCTCCCTTCCCTTAGAATCTCTCTGAAGAATCTATTGTTCAAAGAAGAATATAGAGTTACCCACTTGCAAGAGCTAGAACTTCTTGATGAGAGATGCCTCAATTCCCTAGACCACCTCCACATATATCAAAATCACCTTCGCCTTCAGTTCAACAAAAGGATCAAACCTCGTCAGTTTGAGGTTGGTGATCTTGTCCTACAACATAATAGGGAAGTTTAAACCTAATTGGTTGGGTCCCTTTATTATTACAGAAAAATATGGTTCAGGCACCTATCAGATTGCATCTCTAGAGGGAGATCCACTCCCTGATCCTGTAAATATTTTACATCTCAAGCGCTTCTATGCTTGATCAGTTCATAGTCCATTGTACAACAGAAATTGTTCAAAAAATCTAAAAAAATCAGAAAAGCAGAAAATCCCAAAAACATTCAAATATATATATATATATATATATATATATATATATATTAGAAAAAAAAAAAAAAGCANATTCAAATATATATATATATATATATATATATATATATATATTAGAAAAAATAAAAAAAGCATAAAAAATATAAAAGCTTGAAAAGAAAATCAAAAAAGAGAAAGAGAAAAATAAAAATATGTCCATCTGTGAAAACCACTTCGGTGGTGCAATGGATAAGTACCATGGTGAAAACCTATTTCAGGTGCCATGCATAGTCAGATCCACCATTAGTTTCCACCATTTGTCTATACAGCTTGCATTACCTTCCATAATAAGTGTCGCTACCCATATTTGTGCAGGTAGTTCTTTGACCATCCTCTCACTTTCGCAATAATGATTCCTGCACGACTGAGCTTACCAAATCACAAAGCTTTGTTCTAGACATAGTAATTGCAAACATTTTACATCAAATCAGTAGACAGATTGACTTTCCTAAATGATCATTCTATTCACGAGCAATTGCCAATGAATTTCCATTTTCTATCAATCAATCTTTGGCCCATCAGGATGAATCCTTCCGGTGTTGGCTGTTCTATCAATCTTCACATAAAAATTGTTCATGGAAAGAAATTTTGGACTGAATGACCACTTGGTCAGGATGCCTTTTTGTTGGTTTTATCTTGTGTTTTACTATGTCCTTATTGCGACAGCCTCGATCTCTTATATCTTGGTTTGTTATGGTAAGTATCTAGTGAAATACGTGTCCTTTGTGGTATGATCTGCTTGTCATAGTTTGTTAGTACATTTATGTTTTGATATTCAGTTATGACTATGTATGCCTCACTGGGGGCAGGATTCATGCATCCCAAATCCCTCAAAAGATCTGGATGTGTTGTGTCTCCTCATGAGTAACATTTCATAGCTCTCATCATACCTGATATCTCACATTCTTGTTCCTAATAATCTATTTGTCTGAGAGTCTATTCCACGCAAAGGAACCATGTCACTTATGTTTTCTAGCACATGGTGCATAACTCTTTTGCAATATCAAACTAGGGTGTGCTCTCCAACATTAACATGGTATTAATCCCACTATTCTCATGTAGCTATTCTTTACATAGTAGTTAGGTCATATTGTATTATGATTTTTCTCTTGGCAAAGGTTTCTATTTATTCCCCTATCCAGTCACCTATGTGATTTTATCAGACTTATTGTGATACACACAAGAATAGTGTCCTCATTAGTATCACATTGTTCCTTTTAGTTCATTAATCATTAATCATTTGCATTGATTATTAGTACATTTTTCATTTGCATTGATCCATTGCATTGTTCATTTCAAATTCATTCATCATTAATCATTTGCATTGTTCATTAGTCATTATCCATTGCATTCATCATTAGTCATTCTCTATTGCATTGTTCATATTAATTCATTAATCATTCATCATTATTCATTGAACTGTTCATTCCATTAATCATTAATCATTATACATTTGTCTCATATTGCATCCATTCTGCTCATTAATCATTAGTCATTATAAATTACATTGTTCATCTCATTTGTCATTTGTTTTATATTGCATTCATTAATCATTTAGTTATTATACTTTAGTCCCATATTGCATTCATTTCATTCATCCTTAACCATTATACATTACATTATCCATTCATTTAGTGTTCATTATTAGTACATTAAATTAAATCATTTGTATTGCTCATTTAGTTTATTCTGTACATTGCTCACACATTTATAGTTACATTCTCATTTTCATTAGCATTATATATTTATAACCATTTGCATTACATTCCATTAGTTGCATCCATAACATTCATTACATCTTTTTGGATTCATTCATTCCATCAAGCATCATATAAATATTTATACATCATTACATTCATACATGATAAAATATAAGCATTAGCACATCACATCACATCTATACATATATCTTTGCATCTCATCCCTGCATCATCAATTTGTCAGTATCATCATATATTCATCTCATCCTGCATGTCAATCATAAGCATCATATACTGTAAATATACCATCATAAGTGCATCCATACACTTGCATAAACATCACATCATATAAGCATATAAAATCATCAAAGGTCCATAAATCAGAGTCCCATAGTCCAAAAATAAGTCCATGTATATATATCTCAAATATGTCATATCATACATCATGTGTCAAAAATGTGTCAAAACTGTGTATCCAAAAATCTGAGAAGAGTCATGGCGGTGGCTGTGATGGTCCTGCTCCCCTGCTGAGACGTGGCAATAACCCCACTGATCCCTGTGATGCTCTATCGGTGCTCGCTGACTATGTCCTCTTAGAACATGCAGGCTCTTAGGCCTCCTCTAGCACTGCTCCATGGTATAGCCCCATATAATATGTGGCCTACTGGCCTCTGTGCCCTACCTCTCTATGAGCTGCCATGGCATCAGTCATCATCTGACCCAATCTTGCCGCACTGCTTGCCAACCGCACTATATTGCAGTCTACCCTATACTCCTCAGCATGTCTATGTGCTAAATCCCTCTCTACCATCAGAGCTACTATCTGCGTTGACATAGCTGCCAACTCCTCCTCTCGATCCCCATACTCCTCAATGATAGCAAACTCACCGCTATCCATCTGAGCCTACAAAATGTCTAGCACCCACTACGCACTGTCTCCCCGAGCTATCTCTAACGATAACTCCCTCTGCATCTGGGTCACCTCTATCTATAGGCTACTGGCTGTAGCTTGTGATGTGGCTAGTAACCCCTGTAATCGCACAATCTCCACCTGCGCGCTCACCTCAGTAGCCTAAGATGTCGCCAATAACCCTTGAACCCTCCCTAGCTTTGTCCGTAGGCTATCTCTCTCTACCATGACTATGTTGTGTGTCTCCTGGGCTACGTAGCCCACTGGTGGTCCCTGTCCCTATGGAGGTGCCTGTTGCGGTGGTCCCTATGGTGGTGGTCCTTGTGGTGGCCCCTGTAGTGGATCCTGCCCCTGTACCTATATATCGGGCATAATCAGTGGCTGCCCACCTATTGGTATCTGAACCTGCCCCCTCCACTGTGGTACTGCCACCCTAGGCTAGACTCTCATCTTGACCCCTCCATCTCCTCCATTGTCATCATCATCATCCCCCTGTCCCTCTCCATCTCCCCCAACCCCTGGCTACTCATCCGCCTGCACCACCCCTGGCACTGTCAGTCTTATGGGTCTATGTGCTGCCCACCACTGTGCATACATAGGAACTACTCCTACATCCAGAAATGACTCTCTCTCCCTGATCTAGGGCACCTCGATCATACCCATGAAAGAAGCTCAGGCTATTTAAGGATCTTCTCCCATCCCCCATATGCTCCCTACCTCATGGGTAACCAATGGATAAGGGAACCCATCCGGTACTGCCTCCTGAATTTGCCCCATCTATCTCCGAACCCTGGAGGGCATGTATTGTGATATCATGTATGTTGTCCTCCCAAATAGCCAGCAGTCAGTCTGTATGAACCTCATATAATATGAGTCATAAAACCCATCCTCTGCATAAACACCCTGCTGTGGGGTCTCATGGCTCTAGGCCTTGCATCCTGCATAGGGTGCCCATACTATGGCCCCCATCTCATCCAGTCTCCAATGCTAGTATCCTACTGAATCTGTGGCCTCATAACTAATAGGTGGCCTATACCTACACACAAAGGGCTCATATGCCACCCAGGTCTCCCGATGTCGAATCGATTGTGTGACCGCTATATGCTCCCATGTCCATACCAATAGGAGTGTACATCTGACCCTAGTGCCCTACCCCTACGGTAGGCACACATATGCAGATCATAATATAACTGAGCGAGGATGATGTATCCCCAACAGTACTAGTTGCCATCCTTGACCATGTTTCTCAACACTCGTGCCCAACCTATAGGGAACCCCTTGCCTACATGATCAAGCATGAGATATCCCCCTATCAATCCTGCCAAATAGAGCGCCAGTCACCGTGGTCGTGGCTCCATGGTCATCGCTCCGGTCCATGACATCTATTGTTGTGTAATCGGTAGATCTAT
>MU221915.1:105023-116214 GCA_018584345.1 Thuja plicata
TAGGAAGTCCTCATGACCCCTTTCGACACATTAGAACTCTCAAGTGTGTCCTAAGGGGTTGTAGGACCCCTTAGGATGCACTTGAGAATTTCAATGTGTCGAAAAGGGTCATGGGGTCTTTCTAGGGGTCCTAATACATGATAAGTCATACCAGGACCCCTAGGAAGTCCTCATGACCCCTTTTGACACATTAGAACACTCAAGTGTGTCTGAAGGGGTCGTGGGACCCCTTGGGACATACTTGAGAATTCCAATGTATCAAAAGGAGTCTTCCTAGGAGTCCTAACGCATGATAAGGTGTACTAGGACCCCTAGGAAGTCCTCATGACCCCTTTTGACATTTTAGAACACTCAAGTGTGTCCTAAGGGGTCATAGGACCCCTTGGTATACACTTGAGCATTCCAATGTGTCAAAATGGGTCAAGGGTCTTCCTAGGGGTCCTAACGTGTGATAAGGCATACTAGGACCCTTAGGAAGTCCCCATGGCCCCTTTCAACCCATTTTAACACTCAAGTGTGTCCTAAGGGTTCCTACAAACCCTTGGAACACACTTGAGAACTCCAATGTGTCAAAAGGGGTCATGAGGACTTGCTAGGGGTCCTAGTAGGCCTTATCACTCATAAGGACCCCTAGGAAGTCCCATGACCCCTTTCGATACATTGGAATGCTCAAGTGTGTCCTAAGTGGTTTTAGGACCCCTTAGGACACACTTGAGCATTCCAATGTGTTGAAAGGGGTCTTGTGGACTTCCTAGGGGTCCTAACATTTGATAAGGCATACTAGGACCCCTAGGAAGACCCCATGACCCCTTTCAACACATTAGAACACTAAAGTGTGTCCTAAGGGGTTGTAGGACCCCTTTCAACACACTTGAGCATTCCAATGTGTCGAAAGGGGTCATTGGGTTTTCCTAGGGATCCTAACACGTGATAAGGAATACTAGGACCCTTAGGAAGTCCTCATGACCCCTTTTGATACATTATAACATAGAAAGGACTATGACCCTTTTAGTGTTCTAATGTGTCGAAAGGGGTCATGAGGACTTCCTAGGGGTCCTAGTGTTGGAAATGAGATAAGGTAACTGTGAGGGGAGTGGTGAATCAGTTACTTCAAAACAAATCCTTTGTCCCTTAGATGTTTTCAATACTTTAATACTATTACTCGAGTTTCCATAGCTCGGGTGTTCCTTTTGTAACTCAGGTGTCAAAGCAATCTTTAATGCAATTATACTTTAGAGATTAAGTGTAGAAACATAAAGCATAAAACAAGTAACAAGTACATATATGACACCAATATTTAACGTGGAAACCCAATATGGGAAAAACCACCAATGTAACTAGTTACTATTTTTCACTCTTCTAAAGTGAGCCCTATTAGGAGCCAACCTTGTTAAAGGTTACAATAATACACTATTAGGTGTGACCTTATTAAAGGATTTAATCACCCTCTGAGGAGTGGCCTTGTTAGAGGTCTTTAACACTTCAATCTGGAAATGCTACCTTGTGAGAGGATTTACAAAAGACTATTAAGTCTACTCTATTAAAATATTTTCATGACTTCTACAATTGTTAGAAAGTAACAATGAATTGAACTGTATGTGTAAGCAACTGTCTTTGCTGATTCACATCTCTACTTGATTGTAAATGGATCCTTGCTGATCAGATATTCTATTTCAGCTCCAAGTGTTTTGTACTTAATCAAAATCCCATATGATTTTGTCTTCACTCTTCATGTCATAGAATTCCACACTTCTGCCTTTTCGCTTCCACACACTTAGATAACAACACCACACATTCAATCCAAACTTGACCTTTCATAAATACATGGTAAGCCCTATCAAGTCAGCTTGAATAAGTTCTAAATGATAAATCATAATATAGTCAGCCTCATATAACCATTTAATTAAATAATATAGATCACTGTTAGTCAACTGCAACTAAATGCCCAACCAAGACTGAAATGCCCAAGTGAACTTGGTCAACACTGAACTTCTTCAATACCCGAACTCAACTCATTATGTTTACCAATGGTGCTTGGTCTAAATGTAGACATTAGTGTAAAACCACTACATAAGTGTATATACATGTGTAACATCAATGACAATACACAATTAAATAATTGTCTTCAACAATCTCCCTCTTTGGCATTAATGGCAACACAACATGTCATAATACAAAGAATTGTGTAGCAAAAAAAAATTTCTTTAATGTCTTTAGCTTCATTCTGATTCTCCCTCTGACAATATCCTTAGCTTCATTCTTATTATTATGTATTATAGAAAACTCTCCCTCTTTGACAACAGATGCCAAAGACTCCAATTTCACAAATACTATTTCTCTTTGAAGTTGTAATGTACCTGAATGTACTAATTCATCTGCAATGGGCTATGATATATCTGCATCAACTGGAAGATTTTCACTGTCGCTCATGTTGATGCATCACTAAACTGTATTTTAGTTTTTTTCAGGTAGGGGAAGTACACCTAGCTTTTCTCTAAGATACAATAATGCATCCTTAGGTAAGGGTTTGGTGAATATGTCTACAACTTGTTATTTGGTGTTTACATATTCCAACCTTCTCTATTATGTAGTAATTCCCTCAAGAAGTGATATTTTATTGCTATATTCTTGGTTTTGGTGTACATCACATGATTCTTTGAGATGTTAATGGCACTGGTGTTTTCATGGTAGATAATAATTGGCTCTTTTATCTCTTCCTTCATTCCTGACAACAACTACTTGATCCATATGATGTTAGAATAGTTCACTGCTGCAGCAACATATTATGCCTCTGCCGTAGACTGAGAGATACAATTTTGTTTCTTTCTAGTCCAAGACACTAACCTTTTTCCAAGAAAGAAAGCTCCACCACTTGTTCTCTTCCTATCATCAACGCTTCCAGCCCAATCAACATTAGTGAATGCTTTTAAATAAACATTTCCACCTTTCTTATACCATAAACCATATTCTTCAATACCTTTCAGATATCTTATAATTCTTTTGATTTCCATTAGGTGATTATCTGTGGGATTAGCTGAAAATCTTGCAACAATACCAATTTCCAATGCAATATTAGGTCTGGTTTGCACAATATATTACAATTTTCCAATCATGGATCTGTAATTGGTCTGATCTACCTCTTTTGAATCATCATCCTTAGATAGTTTCAGTCCAGTACACATGGGTGTTCCAACAGGTTTGGAATCTTCCATACCAAATTTCTTGAGTATCTCCTTGATATATTTTGATTGAGTAATGTAGATACCATCCTTCATTTGATGTACTTGTAAACCAACAAAAAATTGGATCACCAGACATAGACATCTCAAATTATTTTCTCATAGCTACAGAGAATGCTTTGCATAGGTCATCATAACCAGTGAATAATATGTCATCAACAAATACCTCTACTAACAGTATATTGTTCTATGGTCCTATTCTGGCTTATAATTGTCACCCCAACTCAGGCATTAGGGCTGCACGACAATTCCATCCTAACAATGGAAACCGTCTCTAGCTGTGGGTGTACTATGATTGTGAAGGAGTCTCCAGATTCTAGGTCAGTTCCTACTGAATTTGGGTATCAATTTTATACTATATTCTCTTGATTTTGGGAGGGAAAGAGAGAAACTCTAACTAAAATTGCATGAATAAATCTAGAAAAGGTGATACACCAAATAGTTTCAGATGTCTCAAAGTTTCAAACTGACTCTCCCTTAACATACCCTAATGATCTCTACAATATCACTCACTACCCAATACATAGGATAATTAGAATGTCACTACTAGGGTTTAACCACAAATATCAATCTTGCTATCAACAACATGCATATTCTACAAAAAGGCTTATATTCTATAATCTAGAATAGGAAATGATACAATCCACTAATCTGTGCTACAAAGGTATTACACTTGAATGCAGAAAATTGAATAGGATTTGAACATATGATCACCAAAAAATGTATGAAAAATGGGGCAATTATATTCTTTTCAAAATCTATGTGTAGTTACATGTATGAATTTTAGAATAATGGCAAGGAATATAGGCATCTTCTTGCACAAAATCAAAATCACAAGCATGAACTAACAATGGATACAAAAGCATGAAAAAATAGCTATAGGAATAAGAAATTCACTAAAGCTCTTCTCTCCACAATCTTGACTCTCTCAAACATGAAGCAAATGTTCCATTATATAGCCAACATGGCCTATTTTTGAAAATATTTCCCCCCAAAAGCCCTCCATAATAGAAAAATACTAAGCCAAATGGCTCGACCAATGCCCTAAATCTAGCCTTTGGTTTAGCCCCCCCCCCCCACTGAAATATTCCTTTCCACATCCTACCAACCTTAATACATAATATTTGAATACATGACATTCAAATAATCAAGGCATAAAACCCTAAAAGCATGACTGTTGACCATAATCCACCAGCATAGTATAAAACTTAACCTATACTCAACCCTTAACCCCAACTAGTCGACACCACACTATGGGATTTGATGTTTGATAAATATGATGTATTTGATTATAGCTCACTCCATCGACACCATTACTCGTAAGGCATAAAAGATACTGTCGTGGCATTGTGAGGAAATTTTGATGAGCTGAAAACCACCATAGCATTTACTTCATTTGTCAATGGACTCCAAAACTCAGCTAAAACATAATGCATAATTTTTATCCGCTCATTTTCATTTAGGTTTTCTTCATTTTAGTGCCACCATGTTGCAATCGGGAACCATGTTTCTCTGCACTGTATCCACTCATTCTTGTTGAAGGAGATTGGGTTTCTTGAGCTTAATCAGGGAGACTGAGCATTGATTTTGTTTTTCCATAACACATGGCATCTTCTTGCTGTTTTCTCCTTCAAAAATACTGGGGTTTTTTGGTCTTCTATTTGGCTCAAACTCAGTTCTATGAGGAAGAATGAGTTAACTTCAGCTTTGAGTTTGAAATGTTCAAATTCGTGACAAATGGCACTGGGTATATGCTTGTAACTTAGGGTTTTGAGGTTTGGAAAGTAACACTTTGTTTTACTTCAGCCACCATTGCTTGAGCTTAGGCTTTAACAATGGGTTAACTCCAGCTTGATAGACCACCACCGTGAGCTTGGCATAAATGAAGCCATGGTTTCAAGCTACCTATGAAACTTAGACTTGGACTCGCAGTGCATGAAGTTTGAAAATCACTGCTATCTACAACCACCACTAGTGCTTGTCTTCAAAGAACTCGAGCTTTCTCAAGATAAGCATCCCTTCTCTTTTGTCCATTCCAGTCTTTCACATTTATTGTTACACTATTGTAGGAATGTTGATAATAATGGGGTCTTTTTGGTTCTTTGTTTGCTGTTGACTCCATCATTATATCATGGAACATCATTCTCTTAAGCTCTGTTGTCACTTTTTTATCTGTTGTCACTTTGCTGTCCTGAATAACCAAAATAAAGGACACCCACATGGATTTTGAACTAGTCTTTCAAGATGCACTTGTAGATGCTTGTCTTGATTCTTGTCTGAATTTATAGTAAAACACAGGCTTCATGACAGTTTTTAAATTCTTTAAAAAAACATTCCTCTTGTTGTCTTTGAATAAAACATTGTAATAAGCATAAAAAGATGCTTCCCTATTCAAGCCGAACATCCATTCTTTTGCACTTTCTGAAAAACATAAGATATTCTTTCCAGAATGCTTATAATGTTAAAAAAAACACATGTCTAGTACACAGTTTCACTAATAACAACATGAGCATATTCAATTAAAAATGGAAACACAACAGGCCTACAACATTATAAAAATGTCATAGTCTCACTGTAGTCAACAATGCTTTCTTAAAAAAGCATATGAGAAAGAAACCCATGAGGTTCGAGCAAGGGCTCACGACTCTCATCGGTTATACTCAAAATGGGAAACCCTAACTAGCATGTATGTTTCATTATCATGAATATATGTCCTGCACTTTATCACGAGTGAACATCATTTCTTAAAACAATAGTATAAGATGTAATTGTTTAAACACTCTGCATAAAGATATTTTCTTTTGAAACTTTGCTTGAAGGTATGAAACTATATTCTTTTAGAACCATTAAATATGACATCATTAGATGAACCTTTTGGATAATCTATGGTATTTTTTCCAAAATGTTTGTCTTTTGTGTATGTTTCACCATTTTGAATGTAAAACCATGCTGATATTGAGATTGTTGATCACTGTTCTTACTTGCAGCTTTCACATTTCTTGTTATGCATATTTCACTTTGCAACTTCAACTTTTTAAATAAACATAGCAGCATATTTTCATGTCATAGAAAATATGCTCAATCATTAGGCATGTGGTTTTCAATCCCGATCTTCAAAAATGAACTTTTAACTGTTGTCTAAAGGCATGAAGATGTACTTACTGTAACAGCATCTCTTAAACTCTCTTATTTGCATGAAGATAGTGAACTTCAAATTCTTTCAATTTGCATTTCTCTATTTTATTAAAAATCTTTCTTTGCTCATGTGCCTTATGTAGCATCTTTTGAAATATTTCATGTATTTGCATCTTCTTCTGCATTTAGTATGTGAGCAGTAACCCCTTGAAATGTAAACCACCTTTCTTGCATGTAATGGCTTATATGAAGATCGAGCACGGGCTCGTGACATCCACTGTATTTCCTTTTTTCTTACTACATTTAATCATATGATCACGTTTTGCACATATATCACCAGTCAATTTGTTAGGACAACAGATAGAATAAATCCATTAATAATTATGGGCGAGTGTCATCCAGGATGACACTCATGAATGAATGTTGGTGAATTCATTTTTATTTATTGTCCTACTAGGTTGATCAACTTTTGAAAAAGGTTTCTCAAATGGAAATTCTAAGTCCCTTTCATTCAGTTTTACAAGAATGACATACATTAGGATGATCATCTATAGTAAAAGGTTTCATTTTTTAGAAAACAAGTCCCTTTAATACTATCTTTTCCTTATTGTTGATCTATATTTCATTGTTGCATTGATTTTGTGAAATAGATATGCAGCATTTAGAAGAACTGATTGTATGTTGTTTGTGTCTTGTGCATTGCTTAGATCCAACTGGATCTAACCCATTTCTCTCTCTCATGATGCAGGTGAAACCCTAAAGACCTCATGAAGATGTAGATATGGACTTGGGACCTAGGACTTGACTGCTCAACCAACTGACTACCAACACACCTCAAGGCAATGCATGGGACCCCTACTCCATACTTTTCATGTTTTTCACTCTGCAAATTTAATCTTTAAATTGATATGATACATGAAAAGACATTTGTCTATTACATTCAGTTTGAATGTACAATGTAATTGATCAATCATAAATTTGAAATTTTGGAATGTGATCAATACTTAGAGTACAATGGAAATATTTTAAAATCAATGTAATAATGAAATGTAAATTCTCAATACCTGAAAGGTAATATCAATTGGACACCAAAAAAATGCAATCTTTTTCTATTGGTGTTTGTCTTTTTGTATGTTGTGATTTTTTGACTAACAATCTTGGCGACTTCTACTAGATGTCTGCCTGCTAGACATGACCTGTAAACTTTATCCTTGGTAAACAAAGTTAGGAAACTAGAAACCATGAATGCAACCCTTATTGAAATGAAAAATGCAACTATTCTAGACTTAGGCAACCTAAAGACCTATGCAACCTAGAGACCTATGTGCTTGGTCAACACTTATTAAAAATCAAACCTATACTTGAACCTATCCCTCAAAGAAAAGCTTGAGGTGTATTCCATTAACTATAATTTGCAGAACTTCTCCATCAATTGTGGACAACTGATAAGCATTGTTTTCCTTACAGGCTATAATAAAAAAAGGGCCTGACCAAAAATTGTCAAATTTATCATGTTTCCCTGGCCTGCTCTTTAGTACATCCCACTTTAGTACTAGATCACCTTCTTTGAAATCCCTAGATGTAGACTTCTTGTCAAAAGACCTCGTAGTTTTTGCTTGCATCAATTCCATAGTTTCAAATTCCCTTTTCCTTTCTTCCTCCAATTGCAATAAACCAACATACCTCAAGGCAAGGGGATCTGCTTCTTCAAAAAGTCACATTTGATTAGCTAGCTGCAATGCTGGAAATTCTGTAGATATGGGAAATCTGGCCTCTTTGCCATAAACTAGGACATAGGGTGAATTCCCAATAACCTGCTTAGGCGTAATTCTGTCTAGCCACAAAGCTGCCTTCAACTTAGAGTGCCAATCCCTCTTGTTCCCTTGTAAAGTATTCTTGATTGTTCTAATTAGATTTTTATTGGTAGACTCTGCAAGACCTTTACCCTATGGATAGTAATTAGAAGAAGTATTTAAATAAATACCACTCTTGACAGCCCATTCTGTTATAGATGAATCAACAAAAGCTAAGGCATTATCTAATACTATTGACTGAGGAAATCCAAACCTTGTTATAATACCATCATAAAAATTCATAACAGCATTGCCAGAAGATTCCTTTAGTGCAATGGCCTCAGTCCACCTAGTAAAATAATCTGTGGCAGTCAAAATTCATTTATTCCCTACACTAGAATTAGGGTTTATTGGACCTATAAAGTCTACTCCCCACTTGTTGAATGGTTGATCAACAATGACTGGTTTCAATGGCAATGCTACCAACCTTTGTTTTCCTGCAAACATAGCACAATTTTGGCATCTTTTTGCCCATGAATGAGCATCTTTGAATAAATCTAGCCAATAATAGCCAGGTCTTAGAATTTTCCATGTTGTAGTTTTGGGGCTGATCAAATGCCCTCCACAAGATCCATCATGGAATTCAGATAGAATCTTGCTTTGATCCATATAATCTATGCATTTGAGAAGCATACCAGAAAAATCTTTCCTATAAAGAGTATCATTAATAAGAACATAAGGAATAGATTGTAACCTAAAGTACCTTCTCTTGGCTTTGTCAAGATTCATAGGGCATTGACTAGTATGCAGAAATCTAGTCATATCTAATAACCAGGATGCTGAATCATTAATTAGTACTGAATTACCTTGGGGCAAGAAGGTCTCTTTAGTGGCTTTAACTTGATCTTCTCCTTTTGCCATCTAAGTACATATGCCTTTTCCCCTAACTAGCTTGGTCACATGGATTTTCACATCATACTCCATGACTTTAGTTATCCACCCTGCCCTTTTCTCACTGACATTCTTGTTTAATAAAAACTCTTTAATGCTAGGGTGTGCAATCATTAGATGTATTTTTTTCCCAGCAATCAGATGTTTAAAATTTTTTAAAGCTTTTATAATAGCTAGTACATGTGTTTCTACAAATTTGTATTTTCCCTCATAATCATTCATACCTTTGCTAAAAAAAGGCTACTAGTTGCTCCTATCATTCCTTATTCTTTTGCACCAGCATTGCTGAAACAGTGTCAATACCACCATAAGCATATAAAACAAAATCCTTGGAAAAATCAGGATTAGCTAAAGTAGGGGCTGAAGATAAGGCATGCTTATTTTTTTCAACGTTCTCCTTTCCCTCAGTAGTCCAAAAAAAAGGCACATCCTTTTTTAACATAGAGGTCAAAGGTTTCAATAAATTTGCAATATTAGGAATAAACCTTCTTACAAAATTTATTCTCCCAATAAAACTCTGCAGTGCTTTCTTATGTTTTGGCAGTGATAGGTCAAGAATTGCATAAATCCTTTCAGGATCAATTGTTGTCCCTTCTTTAGACACTTGGTATCCTAAAATTTTACCTTCATGTACTAAAAAAATAGATTTTTTGGGGCTTAGGGAGATTCCAAAATCCCAGCTTCTTTGTAAGACTTGTCTCAAATGGCTTATGTGTTGGTTTGCAACCTTGGTGTAAATTGTGACATGATCAAGGTATACTAGAACAAATTTATATATCAAATTCCTGAAGGCCATGTCCATTGCATTCTGGAATGTAGCTCCTTCATTTGACAATCCAAATGGCATTATCCTATAGGCCATTGTACCCCATTTAGTAGTAAAGGCAGTCTTGAATTGCTCTTCATTCCTTACTAATACCTGGTTATAGCCAGATTAACCATCAAGAAGAGAGAATCTCTCAGAACTTGAAACATATTAAAGGATTTGTTCCATGGAAGGGAGAGGATGCCTATCTTTTAGAGATGCCCTATTAAGGTCTCTAGAATCTACACAGAGTCTTATCTCTCCATTTTTCTTTCTCACAGGACCAAGATTTGAAACCTAAGATGTATGCTTGATAGGGAATATTATGCCACCATTCAAAATTTTATTCAATTCTTTCAGCATTAAAGGTTCTAGCTTAGGATTGATAGGCTTTTGCATTTTTCTAATGGGCTTAGCATTTGGTTCCAATTCTATGGTATGCTGAGTTAAGTGAGGATCAAATCCTCTTAATTCAGTATAATCCCATGCAGACACATCATTATATTCCCTAAATAACTCAATAAGCATTTTCTTTTCTTCAGGGGAATTGATGTTACCAACCTTCAAGCACTTGTCTTTGAATATCTCCACCTCTTCATAGTGATCCTCTTTGATCAATAGACTAGTTTTATTTTTTCTGAATTGATCATCAGAATTAAAAGTTGATTCCAAGCTGACTAATCCCCTTGGAAGCTTATTAGTTTTCAACTGAATGATCTGATTTTCCATTTTTTGATTGGAATGATCATTTTTAGGAGCTGAAAAGTCTTCTGTTTTAGTCATAAAGCTCAAAATATGTTCATCAGTATTAAATACCTACCAATTAATATTATTGTCTGGGATAGATGGCCTTATAACTATTTTAACATGTGAATGATATGAGATCTATCCTTTATTTTTAGTAATTGGAACATGAGCAGCAATACCAGCCAATCTATCAGCATGCATATTTTTCCTTCTAGGTATGGAAATAAGATTAAATGCATCAAAATTTTCCAAAATATCAGAAACTCTAGATTTATACAACTTCAAGACATTATTTTTAACAACATTGATACCTCTTACTTGTCTTACTATAATTAGTGTCCCCAAATTCTCTCAAGCATTTGATTCCTCTTTTCCTAGCCCATTCCAAGCCCTAAATAAGACTTTCATACTCTGCTATATTGTTAGAACATGGAAAGGATAACTTGTAAGTAGCATAAAATTTATCACCATGAGGTGAAACCAACATAACTCCTGCACCAATACCATCCTTATTCTTAGAT
>MU221915.1:116264-127891 GCA_018584345.1 Thuja plicata
CATAATTACCAAAACCAGCATCAAACACATCATCATCTTGATCATTTCTAACTACCCATTCATCTAGAACAATATTAGGATATTCCTCAGTTTGTGTGTTATAAGATGAACTCTCATTGATTTCATCTGGATCCATGATCACACAACTAGCATTTATGGGACTAGGATTATAAGGCTCAATATGATCTTTGGCTCATAATTCTTATTTTATGGTCACCTTAGCACCATATCTAGTTTTGAAATATAGGTGAGACTAGTCTGATTAAAAGTAACCATCTATCTTGGTAGTGAAGTCTCTTGATAAACATAGAGCAAAGTAAGGAGGTAGATCTATGAAAAAAATAACTTGGGAAATGGAGGAGTTTGGACATGAGTGTAAGGTTAAACTTGCATTTTTAACAACACCTATGGTCTTAACTAAAGAACCATCAAGCTGGACAACTCCTTTCTCAAGGGGTTCATACTTCAAATCCAATAAATCAGCTATGCTCTTTGGCATGACAATGCTGGTTGCACCACTGTCCACCATGCAATTATGCACTAATTTTTTTCCAATAATTAAAGAGACATAGAAAGGTGGAGGCTTGACATTTGCAAATTTATTACCTTCCTTTTCTGTCATCTTTTGCATATTTGCTGGCTTTCTTTCAACTGGTATTGTTGATTGCTTCAAATCTGCAGTCATTTTATTCACTTGTGCTACTGGTTGTTGCACCTTACCAATCTTATTTTCTCCTTTAATCACTTCATCATGCACCATTGAAGGCTCTGAATTGGCCATGACCACTCTCGGAGGATGCTGTCCAACTAGATGTGGAATTGTTGTTTCTCTAGATAGCTCCTCTTTCAAAAAATCAGTTTGCCCTGGAATAGCTAATGAATCCCACATAGAAATAGAAACATTCATCTTCTTCATATTATCAACAATGTTATAGGGGACAACAAACTGTACCTTCTAAGGTGACTTACTAATATTCTGATCCGCCTCCTTCTGATATTGTGTTTCTTTGTTTGCATGAGTAGAGGCCCCCTTAAGGATTGAAACTGGTGGAATGGGTGATGATTGATTTGTAGCAGCAATCCTAGGAGCTGATTGCTATGATTCTAGAGCTCTCTTCTTGGCTCTTGTGTTTGCTGATATGGATGAATCACCATTTACTCCATAGAATTCCTCCTCTTTCTAATTAAGGAATACAATGTCAAGGGCAGTTGTATCAGAGTGTTGTTGAGCCTCTTTAGTAGATACAGTAGGTTGTGAATCCATCACACTTTGAACCATTAAGGCTTGATTGAGCACTCCATTAGTACACTTGGACTGATTGTGAGGTTCATTAAAATGATAGCACCATTCACAATGTGCAGCAAGGTTATTTTGGCTAGGAACAATATCCCTAACATCATTAAGGGGTGTTGGATTGTAGGTCTATAAGGCCTTTGGTTCTAGTTTTGCCTATTGGTATTGTTATTTCCTTGATATTGCTTCTTGTTGCCTTGATAAATGGGATGATTAGGCTGCTGAGATGAAGAACTAGCAAATTGACTCTGAGTATGGGCTATTGGATGGCTTTGCTACCTTTTCAGGTTTACTAGTTCATTCCCAAAAGTTTGTAGCAAGCTCTCAATATTTTGCTGACTAATTTTTATGCTTTGCAACTCATTAGAAGGGACAACAAGCATTATTTCTTCACACTTATAGGTTGGTAATGAGGCCAAAGGTGGAACAACTAATGGCATATTGCATTGGATGTTAGGAAAATAAGGCGTGGGTGGCCTAGGAGATATCTTTCCTACCTGAATGAGACTATTCTCTGCCCTTATTGCAATATCAAAAGCTTGAGGTAAAGAATTCCCCTCCATGGATTGGATCATTACTGAAATATCACTATTCAGGCTTTTAAGAAAGTACAAAAATCCATATTCAGTAGAGGGTCTTACCATGGCAGGAATCCTATTTTATGTATTTTGAAATCTAAGATTAAAATCACTTAGTTCTTCTTGTGGAGCCCTTTTAATGGTAGTTAGTTGCTCCACCAAAGACAAATTGTCAGAATTATCCTCAAAAAACTTAGAAAGCCTCTCCCCGAAAACATCCCAAGTAGCAATAGAATTTACTAAAAGAGTTCTAAACCAGTCAAGAGATTTACCTTTTAGTGATGCAGCCAACAGCTTCAAAGCCACATCTTCCTCCATGACATGATGGACACTGCAAAGAGATACAATATCTCTAATGTGTTCAATAGTTGTCACTTGACCTTCTTCGGTGAATGATGGAAAACCTTTCAAAGCAGCCAAAGGTATATTGTTGTGATTTGCAATCCAGAGAGGACTACCTTGATCAAAAGGGACAAATGGTAGATTTCTTACCATTCCTGTAGCTGGTGGTACTTGTTGCTGAATAGTAGGTACAGAAGGGGTTTGGGTATACTGAACTACCTTCCTTTGGTAAGTCTTCAAATTCTAGGTGATTGCTGCAGTACCACTTGTAGAGGCTCCAAAAACATAATTATCTATAAATAAATCTTCAACACTTGGAATTTCTAGTCTGGAAAGGTTAGGAACACTTAGATCTTTAGGAAGACTAATTTCTTCAATAATAACCTCAAGTTCCTCTAAATTTGCAGCTTGATCTTACAAAATGGGGTTATCAAATAAAGAGAAATTTGAATTCAATAAAGTACCTCTTGGATCTTGTGATGTTCTTTCTCCTCTGGATGATCTTCCTTCCCTTCTGCTTGACTGTAATTCCTGATAAACAAATCCCTCCTAGTTTGATCTTGTTGGAGTTCTACTCATTAAAATCCACACTGAGAGCTATAACTAAAATTAAAAACAACCATAGAACTTAGTAGATCAGAACTAAGAAGTAGTTTGTTCTCCCACCGGGCGTGCCAAAAATTGTTCAGGCTTAGAATTGTCACCCCAACTCAGGCATTAGGCTTGCATGACAATTCCATCCTAACAATGGAAACCTTCTCTAGCTGTGGGTGGACTATGATTGAGAAGGAGTCTCCAGATTCTAGGCCGGTTCCTATTGAATTTGGGTATCAATTTTATACTATCTTCTCCTAATTTAGGAGGGAAAGAGAGAAACTCTAACTAAAATTGCATGAATAAAGCTTGAAAATGTGATACACCAAATAGTTTCAGATCTCTCAAAGTTTCAAACTAACACTCACTCAACATACCCTAATGATCTCTGCAATATCACTCACTACCTAATACATAGGCTAATTAGAAGGTCACTGCTAGGGCTTAACCACAAATAGCAATCTTGTTATCAACAACATGCATATTCTTCAAAAAGGCTTATATTCTGTAATCTAGAATAGGAAATGATACAATCCACTATTCCATGCTTTAGAGGTATTACACTTGAATGAGAAAATTGAATAGGATTTGAACATATGATCACCAAAAAATGTATGAAAAATGGGGCAATTGTATTCTTTTCAAAATCTATGTGCAATTACATGTATGAATTTCAGAATAATGGCAAGGAATACAAGCATCCTCTTGCACAAAATTGAAATCACAAGCATGAACTAACAATGGATACAAAAGCATGAACGGATAACTATAGGAATAAGAAATTCACTAAAGCTCTTCTCTCCACAATCTTGACTCTCTCAAACATGAAGCAAATGTTCCACTATATAGCCAACATGGCTTATTTTCAAAAATATTTCCCCCCAAAAGCCCTCCATAATAGCAAAATACTAAGCCAAATGGCTCAACCAATGCCCTAAAACTAGCCTTTGGTTTAGCCCCCCCACTGCTTCTCTAAAGTTGGCAAATAAAAAATATTCCTTTGCACATCCTACCAACCTTAATACATAATATTTGAATACATGACATTTGAATTCTCAAGGCATAAAATCCTAAAAGCATGATCGTTGACCATAATCTACCAGCACAATATAAAACTTAACCTATACTCAACCCTTAACCCCAACTAGTTGACACCACATTATGAGATTTGATGTTTGATCAATATGATGTATTTGATTACAGCTCACTCCATCGACACCATTAATCCTGTGGCATAAAAGGTACTATCGTGGCATTGTGAGAGAATTTTAATGAGCTGAAAACTTCCATAGCATTTACTTCATTTGTCAGTGGACTCCAAAACTTGGCTAAAACATAATGCATAATGTTTATCCGTTCATTTGCATTTACGTTTTCTTCATTGTGGCCCTGCCATGTTGCAATCACAAACCATATTTATCTGCACTGTATCCACTCATTCTTGTTGAAGGATCTTGGGTTTCTGGAACTTAATTAGGGAGACTGAGTATTGATTTTGTTTCGCCATAACACACGGCATCTTCTTTCTATTTTCTCCTTCAAAAATACTGGGGTTTTTTGGTCTTCTATTTGGCTCAAACTCAGTTCTATGAGGAAGAATGAGTTAACTTCAGCTTTGAGTTTGAAATGTTCAAAGTCGTGACAAATGCCTTTGGGTATATGCTTGTAACTTGGGGTTTTGAGGTTTGGAAAGTAACACTTTGTTTGACTTCAGCCACCACTACTTTATCTTAGGCTTTGAAAGTGGGTTAACTCCATCTTGATATACCACCACCACGAGCTTGGCATAAATGAAGACATGGTGTCGAGCTACCTATGAAACTCAGACTTGGACTTGTAGTGCATGAAGTTGGAAAATCACTATTATCTACAGCCACCATTGCTTGTCTTCAAAGAACTCGATCTTTCTCTAGATAAGCATCCCTTCTCTTTTGTCCATTGCAGTCTTTCACATTTCTTGTTACACTGTTGTAGGAATGTTGATAATAATGGGGTCTTTTTGGTTCTTTGTTTGCTATCGAATCCATCATTATATCATGAAACATCATTCTCTTAAGCTTTGTTGTCACTTTGTTATCTGTTGTCACTTTGTTGTCCTGAATAACCGAAATAAAGGACACCCACATTTCTTTTGAACTAGTCTTTGAAGATGCACTTGTAGATGCTTGTCTTGATTCTTGTTTGAATTTATAGCGAAACACAGGCTTCATGACAGTTTTTAAATGCTTTAAAAAAATAGTCCTCTTGCTGTCTTCGAATACAATATTCTAATAAGCATAAAAGGATGCTTCCTTGTTCAAGCCAAACATCCATTATTTTGCACTTTCTGAAAAACATAAGATATTCTTTCCAGAATGCTTATAATGTTAAAAAAAAACACATATCCAGTACACAGTTTCACTAATAATAGCATGAGTATATTCAATTAAAAATGGAAACACAACATGCCTACAACATTATAAAAATGTCATTCTCACTGTAGTCAACACTGCTTTCTTAAAAATGCATATGAGAAAGAAACCCATGGGGTTTGAGTACGTGCTTGTGACTCCCGTGGGTTATACTCAAAATTGGAAACCCTAATTGGCATGTATGTTTCATTATCATGAATATATGTCCTGTACTTTATCATGAGTGAACATCATTTCTTAAAATAGGAGTATAAGATGTATTTGTTTAAACACTCTGCATAAAGATATTTTCTTTTGAAACTTTGCTTGAAGGTATGAAACTGTATTCTTTCAGAACCATTAAATATGACATCGTCTGATGAACCTTTTGGATAATCTATGGTATTTTTTCCATAATGTTTGTCTTCTATGTATGTTTCACCATTTTGAATGTAAACCCATGCTGATATTGAGATTGTTGATCACTGTTCTTACTTGCAGCTTTCACATTTCTTGTTATGCATATTTCACATTGCACCTTCAACTTTTTAAATAAACATAGCAGCATCTTTTCATGTCATAGAAAATATGCTCAATCAATAGGCATGTGGTTTTCAATCCTGATCTTCAAAAATGAACTTTTAACTATTGTCTAAAGGCATGAAGATGTACTTACTGTAACAGCATCTCTTAAACTCTCTTATTTGCATGAAGATAGTGAACTTTAGATTCCTTCAATTCTGCATTTCTCCACTTTATTAAAAATCTTTCTTTGCTCATGTGCCTCCTGTAGCATCTTTTGAAATCTTTCACGTATTTGCATCTTCTTCTACATTCAGTATGTGAGCAGTAACCCCTTGAAATGTAAACCACCTTTCTTGCATGTAATGGCTTATGTGAAGTTCGAGCATAGGCTCATGACATCCACTGTATTCCTTTTTGCTTATTGCATTTAATCATATGATCACTTTTTGCACATATATCACCAGTAAATTTGTTAGGACAGCAGATAGAATAAATCCATTAATGTTTGTGGTTGAGTGTCATCTAGGATGACACTCATTCATGAGTGTTGGTGAATTCATTTGTATTTACTGTCCTAATAGGTTGGTCAAATTTTGAAAAAGGTTTCTCAAATGGAAATGCTAAGTCCCTTTCATTCAGTTTTACAAGAATGACATACATTAGGATGATCATCTATAGTAAAAGGTTTCATTGTTTAGAAAACAAGTCCCTTTAATACTATCTTTTCCTTATTGTTGATCTATTTTTCATTGTTGCATTGATTTTGTCAAATAGATATGCAACATTTAGAAGAACTAATTGTATGTTGTTTGTCTTGTGCATTGCTTAGATCCAACTGGATCTAACCCATTTTTCTCTCTCATGATGTAGGTGAAACCCTAAAGACCTCATGAAGATGTAGACCTCGACTTGGGACCTAGGACTTGACTGCTCAACCAATTGACTACCAACACACTTCAAGGAAATGCATGGGACCCCTACTCCATACTTTTCATGTTTTTCACTCTGCAAATGTAATCTTTAAATTGATATGATACATGAAAAGAGATTTGTATATTACATTCAATTTGAATGTACAATGTAATTGATCAATCATAAATTTGAAATTATAGAATGAGATTAATACTTAGAGTACAATGGTAATATTTGAAAATCAATGTAATAATGAAATGTAAATTCTCAATACCTGAAAGGTAATATCAATTGGACACCTAAAAAATGCAATCTTTTTCTGTTGGTGTTTGTCCTTTTGTATGTTGTTATTTTTTGAGTAACATGTCCTTCTTTGATGTACAGGCTACTATTATCATTGGTTCTCTAAAATCCAATGCTTATTAGATAGCTATGTATTATTTCATATCAGGCTCTGGGCGCTTGCTTTAGCCCATACAATGCTTTGTGTAGCTTGTAAACCATATTCCTTCTACTGGGAACAATAAAGCCTTCTAGTTATTCAATGTAGACTTCCTCTTCTAAGATTCCATCCAAAAATGTAGACTTCACATCCATCTGATATACTTTGTATCCTTTATGTGTAGCATATGCCAGAAGAGTTCTTACTCCTTCTATTCTTGCAACAAGAGCAAAATTTTCTCCATAGTCAATACCCTTTGCTTGAGCATATCCTTTACAAACTAGTCTGGCCTTGTTTCTAGAGACTTTCCCATTTTCATCCATCTTGTTTCTGAAAACCCACTTTGTTCCAATCACATTCTTGTCCTTTGGCCTAGCTACAAGAGTCCAAGTTTTGTTCTTCTCAATCTACTCAATCTCTTCATTCATTGCCTCTATCCAAATTTCATCATTTAATGCATCTTTAAGAGTTCTAGGTTCAAATTCACTTAACAAGCATGTACCTTTTAGTTTATTTCTTGTTATTACACCTTCTGTCTGATCTCCAATTATTTTCTCAAGTGCATGATGCCTTCTCACGTATCTAGAAAGTATTGGATCCTTCAATCTAGATTCTGGACTTGATCCACTAGGTCTGTCATTCTCAAACATTGTTTCATGTTCCTCTATCTGATACTCAGGTCCCTTTGATTGTGAATCAGATCCATCTATCTGAGACTCGGGTCCTTCAGTGTGTGACTCAGGTCCCTCTATCTATCACTTGGGTCATTCTACTATTAGTTCATGTTCCACATTTTTCAAGTCAAGTAGTATAGTTTGTGTTAGTAGATGTTGTCCCATCACCATTGCTTGAGTCATAGGTATAGTATCAGGTTCATGATATACAAAGTTTTGTAGTCTTCAAGCTCATTACTTCTCTTCTCTTCACATTTTTCTACAAAATCATCAACCTTGACATGTACACTCTCTATGACTTTATGAGTAGTAAGATTCATACATTTGTATGCTTTGCTTTTACATGAGTAACCTAGGAATATTCCTTCATCACTTTTTGCATCTAGTTTCCTATTTATTTCTTCCTTCAAGATGTAGCATCTACTTTCAAATACTTTAAAATAAAGAAGGTTAGGTTTATAGCCATACCATAATTCAAAAGGTGTCTGATTACTACCTTTCTTTAGTTGAACTCTGTTCAAGGTGAACACTGTAGTGTTGATGGCCTCCTTCCAATATTTGGCAGAAACATTCTTTTCAATCATTAAGGTTCCGACACAATCCATAATGGATCTATTTCTCATTTCTTCTATTCCATTTTGTTGTGGTGTACCAGGGGAAGATACCTATCTTTTGATTCCTCTTTCATTGCAAAATTCATTGAAATCATTAAAAATGAATTCTCCTCCCCTGTCAGATATTAGGCATTTTAGTTTCTTTCCTGTTTCTTTTTCAACTATTGCAAGATACCACTTGAATTTTTGAAAAGCTTCTAATTTCTCTCTAAGAAACATGACAATCATCATTCTAGAATGATCATCAAAAAATGGAATAAAATAGTTTTCTCCAACATAGCTTGTTGTTCCAATTGGTCCACATAGATCAGTATGTACCAATTCCAAGACTTCATCAGTATTGTAATTCTTTCTCTTGAAGCTAGTCTTTCTCATCTTCCCAATTTTACATTGTTTGCATATTGCTAACCCAGGTTTCTTCAAGATAGGAATACCTCTAACTCTTTTGTTCTTGCTTATGTTTACTAGATTGTCAATATTCACATGACACAACCTTTTATGCCATAACCAACTTTAGTCTACGTGTGCAATAAAAAATTAACCTTCAGTGAGATCAAGATAGAATAAATTACCTTTTGGTTTCCTTCTAGTTCCAAATAGGTTCCCTTTACCATCCAGGAGCTTGGCCTTTCCATTCATAAATTATACCTTGAAGCCAATGTTGTTCAGTTGTGCTACACTGAGTAGATTTCTCCTTAATCCTTCAACCCAATAAGCATTATCATATTTGATTCCTTCTATAAGAATAATGCAACCTTTTCCTTTTACAGGGCAAGGTTCAACATTCCCAAAACTAACACTTCAACCATCATAGTGTTCAAGATGTCCAAACTTTGTCTTATCACCAATCATGTGATGAGACAACCATTTTCAATTATCCAAGTATAATTTTTATTGACGTGTGAGAAAAGTGTAGTATTTTCATCTTCCTCATCTAACTCATCCTTAATGGTAATATAAACCATTTCATCTTTCTCACCACTGTCAAAATCTTTTGCAATATAAAAAGACTTCTTGCCTTTAACCTTATAGATTTTTTGGTTATTGAAATATTTCTTGCCTTTGAATTTGTTAAACTTCCTCTCATCCTTGTCTTCCTTGTTTGGAAACTTTGCAGCAATGTGACCAACCTCATTGCATGAGAAAAAAATCAATGGTATCAATCCTCTATATTTTCCTTTTGCAGCTCTTCTTGCAAGCAGTGCTTCAATGATGTCAAGATCTTCATCATCACATTCGTCATCACTGTCACTTTCAATCTTCTTTCCTTTAGAATATCTATCCTTCTTACCAATATTCAATTTGTCTTTGAATGCAGACTCAAGATTGCTAGAGCTAGGAGAATAGTTGTCAAAATTGTCAAGCTCAAAGGTTGTAATTCTTCCCACTAATGTATGCAGAGTAATGTCTTTGTTGCACCTCATTTCTTGAATGGATGAAACTCTAATAGATAGATAGGAATTAAAGTTATGAGTACCTTGTTGACTAATGTAGTATCTTCAATTAGTCCACCTGCTGCTCTGATGACACTTAAAATCTTCTTGATTCTTTCACTATATTTTGTGATATCTTCTCCTTCTTTGATTTTCATCTGGTCAAATTGTCCTCTTATAATTTATGATTTATCTCTCTTTACATTTGCATCACCTGCATGAATTTCCTACAGTTTCTTCCACATATCATGAGTTGTAGGGAAGTCCTTGACTTCATCAAATTCCAAATAGCTGAGTGAAGAAGCTATGTCAATCATCATTATGTCATGAAGTTTTTGTTCCACCATCTATTCCACAGTCATAGTCCCTGTTGGTGCAACATATTTGGTCTCTAAGAATTATAAACCGACATCTCCAATAGTATATAGATGTAGCTTCATCAGTTCCTACCATGCTAGGAAATTGTCTTTGTTTAGATTTGGGATCTCCCTCCTGTAAGACATCTCTGATCTTTAGCTTAGGCCTTGAAACCTTTCCTGAAATCACTTGAAGATCTAATACCAATCGTTGGAAATTAGATAAGGTAAATGAGAGGGGAGGGGTGAATCAGTTACTTCAAAACAAATCCTTTGTTCCTTAGATGTCTTCAATACTTTAATATTGTTACTTGAGTTTCTATAGCTTGGGTGTTCCTTTTGTAACTCGGGTGTCAAAGAAATCTTTAATGCAATTATACTTTAGAGATTAAGTGTAGAAACTTAAAGCATAAAAAAAATAACAAGTAAACATATGACACCAAGATTTAATGTGGAAACCCAATATGGGAAAAACCAACAATGTAACTAATTACTATTTTTCACTCTTCTGAAGTGAGCCTTGTTAGGAGCCAACCCTGTTAAAGGTTACAATAACACACTGTTAGGTGTGACCTTGTTAAAGGATTTAATCACCCTATGAGGAGTGGCCTTGTTAGAGGTCTTCAACACTTCAATCTGGAAATGCTACCTTGTGAGAGGATTTACAAAAGACTGTTAAGTCTACTCTGTTAAGATATTTTGATCACTACTACAATTGTTAGAAAGTAACAATGAATTGAACTATATGTGTAAGCAACTGTCTTTTTTGATTCAGATCTCTGCTTGATTGTAACTGGATCCTTGCTGATTAGATATTCTATTGCAGCTCCGAGTGTTTTGTACTTAATCAAAATCCCATCTAATTTTTCCTTCACTCTTCATGTCACAAAATTCCACACTTCTGCCTTTTCGCTTCCACACACTTACATAACAACCCCACACATTCAATCCAAACTTGACCTTTCGTAAATACATGGTAAGCTCTGTCAAGTTGGCTTGAATAAGCTCTAAATGAGAAATCATAATACAGTTAGCCTCATATAACCATTTAATTACATAACATAGATCATTGTTAGTCGGTTGCAACTGAATGCCCGACCAAGACTGAAATGCCTGAGTGAAATCGGTCAACACTGAACTTCTTCAATGCCCGAACTCAACTCATTCTGTTTACCAATTGTGCTTGGTTTGAATGTAGACATTAGCGTAAAACCACTACATAAGTGTATATATATGTGTAACATCAATGACAATACATAATTGAATAATTATCTTCAACACCTAGTATGCCTTATCACGTGTTAGGACCCCTAGAAAGTCCCTGTGACCCCTTTTGACACATTAGAACACTAAAGTGTCTCCTAAGGGGTCCTACGAGCCCTTAGGACACACTTGAGCATTCCAATGTGTCGAAGGGGTCATGAGGACTTCCTAGGGGTCCTAGTAGGCCTTATCACGTGTTAGGACCCTAGG
>MU221915.1:139471-152453 GCA_018584345.1 Thuja plicata
GCTTGCTTTCTTTGATCTTTTCTTCAATAGCAATTTGACTGTCTGTGAGCTGTTCATCCAGATTCTCAACTTTATCCTTCAGAGACATATTCTCTTCATTGAGATTTTTGATCATTTTCCCTAAGTCGCTTGTAGAACAATCTTTCAACTCTTTTCTTAGTTTCTTGATAAGCATTTGTCAGCCATAAACTTTTAGTCTAAGTTCTTCATTTTATTTTTCAGATCTATCAAGATCTTCAAGAGCTGCTTCAAGATTCTTTTTCAAATGTTTTTATTTTGATGAGTCCATGATCTCCTCAAGTGGTTAAACTTATTTGCTGAGGACCAGAGCTCTGATACCAATTGTTAGAAACGCTGAGAGGGGGGGGTGAATCAATGTTTGTCTATTAATTACTTTTTAGCAACTTAAGCATTAATCAAACATACATAGAATGAAGTTTAACATAACAACTCATAGCAGATGATATGATTATGGGGAAACCTTGATCAGAGGAAAACCCCAGTGGGAATTAGTACCCACAAATATTGTACTAAGTATAATGAACTTGTGAGAGTTCCTTTGCCCTGTTAGAAGCAGTCTTTACAATATGAGTACAATGACCTGGTTAAAGGTCGGACCCTGTTAGGAGGCTTTTCCAAAACCTTGTTAAAGGTATATGGCTCACTGCCTAGGCTTAATACCCAATAATATGAAGGAAAGAACCTTTTGAAATATGATATGCACTATATCAAAATGAATTGTTGTGATGACACTGTTTGTCTGATCAGTTCCGTGTATGCATGAATGCTCTTACTCTCTTAAAGAGATATATCATATACTGACTTCATAGTACTATCCCTCTATATCTTCCTCTTACATAATAATTGACCCTAATTTCATATCTTTACATTACATACTTATATATGCAAATCCGAATAGGCGCGACCCAAAAATAGATTACTAGTCGGCCCTAAAAAACATATACAATGCTTCCGAACAAGTCAGCTTCAAGCATGTTTACTACAATGTTAATTACATCATTAAAAATATATAACAAAAGGTGCTTAGCCATTACGTCACAAAATAACACACGCTGATCAAATCACTTAGTCGGCTTCCATGCTCTATCTCTTAGACTGCTGGTCTATTGATCTACTTGTAACTTTTTTGTACTATAGTTTCATACTATACGTGTCTGGATGTAGCATGTACACATATCATACAACTTATATCTGAACGTGCATAAGCTAAATCAATCTCTGGCATGTGCGCTGATGTGCTGATCGCTAAGTATCTCTATTCTGCCCTATTTTTCCTTAGTCATTTTGTCTTTCATGACAGAAACTAAACATGACTTTGTTGCCATGATGAAAACACAAAATGAGTCATGCATCCTCAGGTAGTCAACTTGCCAATAGATTCAAATTCATTTGCATTTGGAAAGGCAATCTCAGTTGATGCCAAAACTTGCAGTGAGGGTCAGTTGAAAGTAGCTTCGTAGCGTATCTTTCAAACCATCCATCCTGGCATCAAACCGTGTTCTCCATCGGCTTTGGTTGGGCAGGTAAATGTCATCGACAATCTCATTCTGTCCACAGAGTCACTGGAATTCTCACAACCATGTTCGACCCAAGTGACCCCAAGGTATGTGACTGAGGACAACAAATTCATTACATCTATTAATTTATTACATCTGGGTAATTTATTACATCTCCAGGAAATTTATTACATCTGGGTAATTTATTGCATCTATTATAAAAAATTCAAACAAATTGACATATAACTTCAACAAGATATAATTTAAATCATAATAATAATCATAGTCAAGATATAACTTCACCATTCAATTCTATAAACATGAATACTAAATGTGTATACAGAAGATGACATAAATATAACATAAAAATGAAAATGTTCTATATATGGGAAGTATCAAAAGTATCTCCATATACAAATATGGCACATGACATTTCAAAATGTCTACAAAATCAATGTTTCAAGGTGTGCAATGTGGCATATATGCCATCTCAAAATGTGCCAAGTGGCATCTCTAAATGACCACAACTAAAACTACATCCTATGTCATAGGGGGATCATCAAAATGTAGCCTCTTTGAAGAACTATTTGGCTCTGATTGATCCTGCATAAAAAATAAGTTCAAACCCAAGTTAGACTGCTTAGTTTTTATACATACATACATACATACATACATACATACATACATATATACATACATACATACATATATATATATATATATATATATATATCTATATATATATATATATATTTCATAATTCAAACACTAATTTAATTAAAATTATAACCGAATGAAAATGTCTGTACCTGGCCTCCCGGTCGCCTACCATGATCAGGTGTCCTAACATAAGCCTTTGGTAGCAAAGGAACAATGCCATCAATACCAACTCTGACCTATAAATATATATTTGCAATAATGAGATTAGTAGAGTGGTGCAACATAGAGTAATAAATCTACAAAATAGGATGATAGCATAATAAAATTACAAATTAATTGAACAAACATTAAAACTTACGTCCACTAATCCCTCCTCTGGAATAGTGGGTTGGGTCAACAAAGATACAAAAGATTCTCATGGGGCCTCCCTCACACTGGGAGTAACCTATGAGAGTAAAAAAGATAGTCAATTATATATAAATTTACTTCATCATAACAACCCTGGTTACAAAATACAAATAACAATATGTAAGTCTACATACAATCGGGCTATCACTCCGAATCAAGATTCCTATCAGCCTAGGCTCCCAAACCTGTGTCAGGACATCATCAAGAGCCACACCCTATACAATAAAGTGCAAGTAAAATATTTATTACTACACACAAGTAGCATACATATGCATGCATAATTATTCTTAAACAAGTAATTACCTTTCCTTTGTCGACTCATGAAGAAGGAACCCCCTCGTGCCCCCCACTGACATCAGCTGATACTTGCTAGAGTACATTAAGATGACAATATATTAGTAAATGTATGAATTTTATTGCTCTAATTGATAGAGATTTAAGCATGTACACCAAATAATATAAAAAAAACTAATGGGTACATAATTTATAATATACTGTATAGGTGTCATGGCCAAATGAAATGCCCAAAAGTGTGGAATCATCCACCTGTCTCAACTCCTCCTCTGTCATCGACTGAACATAAATAGACCAAATATATATACATAAATGCATGCAGTCATTAAAAATAATCTAAATAAATAAATTATTTTTAATTTAAATAAGGCATGTGAAAATTTTATTTATATGTTTACTCTTACCATATCAACAGGACTCCATGGCTCTGCGTAGCCCTCCTTAGCACTCTCATGAGACATAGATGCTCCATGAGGTGTTACAACCTTTGTATTTGCGTCTCTTGTATCCACCTTATCAATAACATACTAACATGTATCAACATTAGTAAGCGGTCTGAGGCACAAATTCTTTCACATAATACAAGTATGGGGCATGCATACATGTGAACTACTGCCAGATATCGATACGCCAACATCATCCACACCAGGAGGCAACAATGACTTGGTCTGCGTGATCAACTGATCACTCAGCATGTGAATGGCTCTAATACTCTATGAGGGAGCCTCTGCAATGATATCGGGATGCTGCACTGGAGGAGGGGGTGAGACATCAGTGGGGGGGTCAAAGGTAGTGGCCTTTATGCACTCAACAAATGGCCTAGTCTGGGGAGCTCCTCCGCCTATGCCTATGTTGGGCCTCATGCTCCAATAATTAACATTGTGACCAAGCACAAACTCAGCATACAATTTATTTATTAAATAGAAAGGGAGCTCCAAATTTCTATGGGGTGGTTTATCCAAAACCATCCACTAGCGATCCCAAAATTGTGTACGCATTGCATCATTTGTGCACCATTTAATTGACAATTTGGGCTTTTTGGAGTCAACTTTTAATCCGGTTTTAGGATTCACAAAAAGGGAGGCTAAATCTTCTTTACTTATATTAAGGTCCGCAACCTGATCATGGTTAAGCCCGTCATCAAATTGGGCATGCATATCATCATGCCAATGAAGAGCAACATTATGTTGCTGTGCAAGTGTGTCAATGTTTTCAACAATAGTATTTAGGGTGGAAAGCATGGGACTTAATGTAGGTATACTCTGATATGTGTTTTGGAAGACCAGTATAGTTTTCAAATTATCTTGTATCAAATCCTCTAAAGATCTAGGTTTTTGAAGCGGTTCTGGACTGTTTTGGGGATCATTATTTAGTAGGGGAGGGTTATTTTCTTCATTTTTATCAGCCATGCCTGATTAAATAAAAAATAGATATAAACTTCAAATTGATTTCATCTATTATTAAAAAAATCAATACAAAACCCTATTTCAACCAAAATAACTACATTTAACATCAAAATGAAATAAATTAATCAAAATATACCAATAATTTACTTACCGTATATACTGCAAAGTTGAATTTGTTGTTAGATGAATTAGGTACCTAAAAATATTGTGTATAGGATATCTAGAGCCATTTTTCAATCCCAAAATGATGAGAGAAATGAGGAAAACAGCTCACGGGTTTTCATTTATGCCACAAGTTTTGGGTACCCAATTTTTTTGGCTACACGATTAGGCTTGTGCTTTGGTGTTAGGTTTGCCCAGGTGTACTGACACCCAGACCTACTAAAAAGTCAACAAACATTTTCATGCACCTTTGGATGAGTGAAAAGTGGATTTTTTTCACATCGCCACTTTTTGGCCCCTCATGATCTTGCACATACCCTCAATAAAAATTTTTCTTTGATCACTCTTCCTGGGATCATCCTCCATAGTTGTGCTACTCTTTTTTAAATCAACACTTTTCTGGCTAGACTCAACAGCTTTCTCCTAACCAGCGTCAGTTTCAAAGTCTTCATGATTCTCATTAGGGGTTTCCCCTGAAGATGACATTTCCATATCCCCAACAAAATTTTTAGACTTCTTACCAAATACGGGGAAAAATAAGAGTCATCATTCCCAGATGGAACACCATCTAAATCCTCATCCTCCAAGTCCATCACACAATTCACCAGCTTAGCTTTCTTGGTCCTCAAAGACAAGGACGGGGCTTCCACATTCCTGGCCGTGAACCTCACATTTTTAATCATTTTCATAGACTTATCAACCTTACCCAAACTAGGGCTAACATTCTTCCTTTTTTCCCTAAGGTTTTTAGCCATACTAACTGGGATATTATCTCTTGTGTACTCAAAAATCAACAGAATGAGTCCCTCATGATGAACGGACTTACTTGACTCCTCCCTATTATCAACTAGACTATGATACAAAGAGTTATAAAGGTTAAAAGGCCAAGAAGTAAAATCTTTATGACAAAAATGGTTTAATAGCACAAACTGATGAGATTGAGCATGAGTGAAGTTCCCTTCTAGAGTAATATACTCCATTAAAACAAAAAGAATATTGCACCAGAACTCCTTAATAGTATCCACAACACAAAAACCTTTCTTTTTAACAATACCACTCCTCTCAGCCACTGTCTTAGGGAATTTATTAACTATCATTTTAGACACCTTTCTATTTTTGTAAAAGTTAATGCCAAACATGGGTAAACCAGTTACCTAGGCAATAAGATCCACATTGAGATCAATGTGTCTCCCATCAATAGTCACAAAGTCATTCCTCCATCGAGCAATGAATTTTTGGGTTATCCCTTTGTCATATCTGTGCAATTTATCTAGGTAGGGTGTAAGTTGGCCCTTCCTTAGCTTTCTCCATGTATCAGGGTCCTTCAACTTCAAGCAATTCATAGGCTCTTCTCTATTCAAGTCACCTCCTATTGCGGTCACTCTCATAGGAATAGTTTTCATACACGAAGACAAGAAAACCAAAATACTGACTTTGAGAAAGAAGAAGAAAATCACCCAAAAAGTGTGCGCAAAATAGTAGCAATTATGACACATCACCCCTCTGCAGTGGCCACCATAAGTAATGACGTGTTTATCCCTCATCAATATTTCCATCATTATAATTAAATCTTCCCTCTTTACTATTAGTCTTGTAAAAATTAATAAGACTAATATCCTCCATGTTAAGGTTCGTTAAGGTGTGCCATGTCATGACAGATTCAAGAGAAACCCCTTTATTAGTGAACACATTAGCAAGTTTATTTGAATTGCGAAAGGCATGGGGTATATAGAAATGATTAAAGGAATTTGAGATACCTTTAGCTTTATCAATCACATTCTTTATAGACCATGAAACTTTATATTTTCCTTTAAGGCATTTTATAATATTTCACTTGTCACCTTCCAACCAAACATTAAGAAATTTTAAATGTTTGGCAAGGGAGAGAGAGTAAAAGGACCCAAGAGCCTCAGTCATATGATTATATTGGGTTCCAATAGGAACACCAATGACTGCAATGAAGTTACCTTTGCAATCTCTAATGGCACCCGCACAGCCAGCTTTACCTGGGTTCCCTTTGGCAGCACAGTCAAAGTTAATTTCAACCCAGCCCAGGAGGGGGTAACTAGAATAAATTATCCCTATGATGTTTTGATTAAGTAAAAATAGGTTTTGAAAGGACCTGAAACCTTTTACAACCAAAAAAGAACCGAGAGATAGAACATTAAGAGAACCAAATTACAACTGTGAATCAACACCAGACACACCAAAGGGAGGAAACAAGCACTCCCACAAAGAAGAAACCAAGACCCGAACAACAGTTAGCAAAAAAGGACAACAGGAAATCATTTATTCTCACCCATATGTGACCTTAAATTCATATCAAAAGGAGGCTTGGGAGGCTTAAATTTATTTCCTTTGACATTTTTCCATCCTTCCTCCATCAACAAAGCATCGTTCTTCCCTGACAAAGAAATATCAAAGAAACCCACAACCTGAGAGGCAGGGCTGGCCAACCCAGCACACTCGACAGGGATAGAGACAACAATCCCCCCTGAAGGAGACTGGGCACCAACCACAACACCAACATTAAGGATAGCAGAAAAATAGATAGCATCAACCCCAGGGGCAGGGATAGCAGCCACATCACCTGGAAAAACAACAACACTTTTCTGATCCCAGACAGCATCAGAGTCACAAAAAGAAACATCCTTCAGAGTAGCATCCGTAATATCGACATTAGCTTTAGTAGTGGAAAAATACTGAGGTGGACTGTCATTCAAACCCTCATCCTTAGAGACTTTATGAACTGAATAATGATGGTCTTTAGCACCCACCCATCAAGAGGGTGGTTTCTTCGAATTGTCCCTATGATGTTTCTTATCATCTTTTAGGCTAATATTCCAATAATCAACTTCCATCATCGAGAACCTAGCTAAGTTATTATGCATTAAACAGATTTCCTAAATACTTTTAAAGATAACATTCGCTGGAATAAAAGGAGATCTTTGCACATCGTTGAAAATTTTGTTATTACGTTCTTTCTAGTTGTTCTAGATAAGGTGGGGAATAGAAATGTTGCACACAAAGCTAGATCTCCTATTCCAAGTATGGCAAGTCCATTGCTAGAAAAACTCTTACATAGTACTAGGAAAAACCCAGCAAACATTCCATCTTTGTAACAAGGCTTACAAGATCTGTAAGGAATAGAAACAACTAAGGAGGAGATGGGTAGCCGATTCACTCTCCTTATAACAGAGACAACATCTGTTAGGAAGATCAAATCCCATTTTCATTAGATTGTCAATTGTGAGGGTCTTATTCTAGATGAGCAACAAGAAGAAAATCTCAACTTTTGGAATAATATATCTATTGCACGCTTTAGCCCAAAAGGGAGACTCGTTAAAAGGATGGATCTGGATTCTATAAGATGATGCAACAGAGAAATTACCAGAAGATTCTAGACCCCAAATTAAGGTGTCCTCCTTATTTTCAATAATCTATTGGGAATACAGAGCTTTATTAATAACTTCATCTAGATTCACCCAACGATTCCCTCTCCAATAATCCTTAAGCTTGGAACCAAAGGAGGCTTTACATCTATTCATTAGATTCTACAATTTAGGATTCATACAAAGAGGCTTATCAAAAAGTCACGAGTCTTCCCAAAAATTGATTCTACGACCATTCTCAAGCTTCCATTTACTCTCTTTAGCTGCCACCTTTTTTTTCTTTCATGATGTTGTTCCAAATTTCAGACCCTCCAACGTGACAATCCTCCTAAGTGATCTGGTCAAGAGGTAAATTAGTGAAATATTTGTTTTTCCATATTTTGTTCCACTCTTTTTCTATATTGTTTTACTTATGTGGGTGTTTTATATTTTTGGAACTAACATTGATTAAATTAAAAAATAATGTACATCATATTATGGTAGGGAGAGGCAAAAGAGTGGTAATAGAATGAGAAAGAAAAGAATAAAAAGAAAGCAATGTACATGGTTGGGTTTAGAATGATAATAGTTGGCCTAGCACTTATTGAATTTGTAATTTTTGGTGTTGAATTTTTTTATTTTAAAGGACTTGCAATATTTTTAATGTGTGGTGTATGATTCAATTTTTTTGTGCATCTTAAACCAAAAAAGATTAGTTAAAAATGTATTTATTTTATTAATTTAAATCAATAAAAAGCAATTAATTTAATTTAATATGTTGGTGAGACAAGAATAGTTATAAATATGAATTGCAAGAAAATGAGATTGTATTATAGTTAAAAATTATAACTTAATAATATAGAAAATAAGATTCAATGTCACTTGTTTGATGTCTGTAGAGAGTTCAAAGTTGACGTGGCTAAGCTCTCTAAAAAATGCACCATTGACCAAATTTCAAAAACCAGAAAACCTAACAGATTTTCGCTAAATTTCAACACCTGTACTTTATTATCTGCATATTTTGTGGTCAAAACCACAAAACAATTCCCAAAAAAATCAGTGTATTTTCACCAATTTGAAAAAAAAAAAATTGACCTTTTTGATCATATAAAATGATGAGCGCATTAAATGCTTGAGACAGTTAAAATATGAAACATAAAGTCATGAGTGCATCAGACGTTTCAACTCTCCACACCACTCACTTATAAAAAGAGTAACTCACATTTCCAGGCAATGCGTTCAACAAGAATGCTCATATTTCAGGCATTGCTTACAGAGTATTTGAGAGCGTATGGAGAGCCTATCTGCATGCAAGTATTTTAGTTTTGTTTCTATTTCTCTTTTTTGTTTTCTTCTCTCTTTTAGATATTTTTCTTGCATTTTATATTAATTCGATTGTTTCCTTTATGCAATGGCTAATTGGTTATAAAAGAGGTTAGAATTCTATTTTTTAAGAGATGAAACATTGCTCAAATGCTGGAAAACAATCCCTTTATCATTAAGCAATCTACATTCGGATTCATATGATTCTTCCTTCTTTCGGTTTCCACGGTAAAAGGAAATACTGTAATGGCTTTCATGGCTATGGTGGCTTTTACTAGCTGAAGCTCCAACTTTGCGAGTTTTTAAAATGTATAATCACTAACAAGTCTTCTAATCTCATCATATTTTCACAATTAATGAAAATAGGTAGGTTTTAAGGGAAAGAAAACAAATTCATTCCAGTAGAAAGTGGAACTGATATTTGAAGTAGCTTTAACGCATGTAAAAGTTACCGTTATAATCAAATTTAAATATTTAGACCAATCTTGGCTAGGAAATGGCTATTTTATGGGTTTTGTATTTATGTACCAGTTAATGTATCAGTCCCACATACGATATGCTTTTCCTTCGCCAATCCCTGATTCAATTTTTGATCCCTCTGAATAGTTTGCTTGAAGATATGTTTTATATTATATAAATTTGGACAATTAAGGTCAAATAAGAGCACAAAAGAAATCATGCAAATACTTGTGATTCTTGTTAAATACTTTTCTATTTACTTATCTGACAATTTAAAATAAATTTCTCGAGAATAAATAAATAAAAATGTCTTTACATAGTCTGTAATATTTGATCTAAAACACCAATTTTCTCTAGGATCTAGGGCAATTGTTTTGGACTTAAAATATCAAACATATATAGCAAATGACAATCTCAAACCTTATATTCTAAATTGACAATTGAAGTAGTGTATATTTAATCAGCGTTTCTTCCATACTAATTTATATAATAAAGTTGTAATATTGTCTTCTTTCTTTATTCTGTGCTCACAAACAAAGTACAGATCCAAATGCAGCGCTGAACAAACAATATTTTCAACAACATTTATATAAGAAATATTAAATTCATCTTCCTTGTAAAGTCATACCAATCCATCAGCATTTAAAAAAGAAATAGTAAATTTATTTTCCTTAACATTTCGTAGAAATGTTCAACTGAAATACGTTTAGATTTCATAGTTAGCTGAACTGGTAAAAGAATAGGTTACTAACTCCATTTTATTGAATTAATAGAAGCCCCAAAATTATAAGTGGTACCCAATAAAAAATATAGAAAAAGTCACTTTCCATATTTATATAAATAGAATGACTTATTTATACTCTTTTGTTTAATTCCATAAAATGTAAATGCTTGTGGTTATTGCTTATGCTTGCTACTTTGACTTATTTTTAATTTTCAATAAAAGAAGTATGTTGAAAAAGTAAATTAACAAAGTGTTGCACACCTTTTAATGTGAGGTAAATAAGATAGAATTTAGAAAATAGAAAAAAAAAAAAATATTTATAAGAGACAAAGTAGAATCAAGTTTAAAATTGGAAAAAAGAATAACAAAATTTGTACAATTATTTCAAAGAGATAAAGTAAAATCTAACAAAGAAATAGAAAATGCAGTTAAGAATAAGAAAATAGGAAAAGAAAATTCTACAAATATTTAGAAGAAATAAAGTAGAATCAATTAAGAATTGGAAAATACAAAAAAGATAAATTCTATATTTAGAAAAGATATAGTAAAATCTAGAACTAAAAAATAGAAAAGACCACATTCTACATTAGTTAAGAATTGGAAAATAGAAAATGACAAATTCTACAATTATTAGCCGATAGGCTTCCCCTTTGGAATTGCTTGCAATCAGAAATTGACTCACGCCAACAAACCCCTGCCAAAAAATGGTTTACAGAACATGGTTTATGGTTTTTAAATCCCATGTTTGAATAGATTGTTGTCAACGCAAGGTAAACAATGTTTGGGCAAGTGTTGTACCTTTCCTGCCACTTCCCCATAATCACAACTCACATCAACTCTCACAAAATGTTTTGTGGTCATGAACAAGCAATTGGTACGTGTCTAAGAAAATGGCTACTATGGAGCTCACAGCGGTACAAGTCCAAACCATTTTCTTCACCTTCATATGCACTTGCATCCAAATCAACCACGAGCACAAATTTGTGAATCATTTCAATGTTTTTTTTTGTTCTGTTTTGAGTGTTTTTAGCACTTGAATGCCAACTTTGAGCGACTGAAGACAAAACCAGCAACAACTTAGCTTTAAGATGAGCTTAATTTTAGAATCTTGGCTTTGTGTATTCAAAATTTGTTCTTTATAACTTAGCTTATGTGACATATTTTTTAAATTAGTTACATGGTGATGGTTGAACTTGCATTCTTAGAAGAATATGATAATCCAAGGCATAGATTTATCCGCCATACTAGAGTTTGTAAATTTTATGTCGAGGCATTTCTATAGGTCAACTATCAAAGCTCTCAAAGATTGTTAAAAGATAAGTACCAAGCCATTACTGTTGGGATTGGAAGGCCAACGGACATTTGTCCTGTTGTTGCCTTTGTCTCTTCAGCTGCTCGGTTATGAGCTTATATCTTTGGCTCTTCTTTCATTGTAAACATTTGATTGAGTTAATATAATTTATCTGCTCTCAGTGTGGATGTAGCCACTATTGTGGTGAACCACGATAAACAGTGTGTTCTGTGTCCATTTGTAATCTGCTCTTTTAATTCTATTTTCATTTCGAATTCTTCAATTCTACAATTGGTATCAGAGCGAGGTTAAATCGCTGGCTGAGATTTCGTTAAATTCAAATCATGGAAGATTTAAGAGTTCAGAAACTCTCTGGGAAGAACTACGGAATTTGGAAGATACAAATGAAGTCTCTGTTAATCAAGCAAGATCTTTCTCTTGCACTTGAAGGAAAAACAAAGAAACCAATCACCATGAGAGACGAAGATTGGGAGCAGCTTGATGCAAAAGCTAAAGCCACAATCTTTCTAGCTTTAGGCGATAATGTCTTGCATAATGTCTCAGAAAAAGCAACAGCAAAGAAGGTATGGGATAAGCTGAATTCAACATATGCACAGGCATCCGCTGCGAACAAAGTCTTCATCATGAAGAAGTTGTACAAGCTTAAGATGAGAGAAGGCGAAGCCATGACAAATCATCTTAATGAATTTAATACTTTGATCAATCAAGAAATTTTGGTTGGCATGCCCCAAGATGATGAGAACAAGGCTGTTATACTATTGTGTTCTCTTCCTAACAGTTGGGATGGACTTGTAACAGCGGTAAGCACTTCGGCATCAAACAAGAAGCTGGTCTTCGATGAAGTTTCAGCTACTCTTCTCTCCGAAGATTTGAGAAGGAGGAATAATGAGTCTTCATCCGGTGATGCTCTCACTATGGTGAGCACCGAGAATAGAGGAAGAAGCCAATATAGAGGCAGAAATAATTACAACCGGTGGTCTCAATCTGCTAGGAGATCGCAGTCTAGAGGAAAAGAAGGTAGTTGTTGGTTTTGTGGGAAGGCTGGTCATGTTAAGAAAGATTGTCGCAAATACAAGAAGGCACAAGAAAGGGTTTTGGATAGCGAAGCAAATGTTGTTTATGACAAATATGATGGTATTTTAATATTATCTACTACTGATACAAAATATGATTCGTGGGTAATTGATTCGGGAACTTCCTTCCATGCTTCCTCTCTCATGGATGCTTTCACAAATTATCAAGAAGGTGAATTCAGAGAAGTATATTTGGGTGACAACAAAGCATGTAAAATCATTGGTAAAGGAGATATTGTCTTGCATCTAGAAGGAGGAGCAAAATTATTGCTC
>MU221915.1:153134-170277 GCA_018584345.1 Thuja plicata
ATCATGGTATAAGAAGAATTAAGGTTGTTCCTTATTCGCCTCAAGAAAATGGGGTAGCAGAATGGTTAAATAGAACCATTCTTGAGAAGGCAAGGTGCATGCTTTCCAATGCCGGTTTGGGCAAAGAATTTTGGGTGAAAGCCTGCAATATAGCGGTCTATTTAATCAATAGGTCTCCTTCATCTTGTCTAGAGTTTGGTATTCCGGAAGAGGAATGGCTGGGAAAGAGGATTTCATACTCACACATCTGAGTTTTTGGGTGTGAAGCTCATGTACATGTCCCAAAAGAAAGAAGGATGAAGCTGGATTTCAAATCACAAAAGGGCATATTTGTGGGATATGGAGAAGACCAATTTGGTTATAGAATTTGGGATCTAATTGAAAAGTGAATTATTCGCAGTCGTGATGTCATTTTCAATGAGTAAAATTTTCCAGCTCTTAAAGACATTGATAATTCTAAAGGGGAATACATCTCTTTCAAAACTTTTTCAAATGGTACTGCCTCTGCACATCAGAGAAGAAACACTCTACAAACAACTCCAACCTCTATTTTAATTCCTCCCTCTCAGTCCTCATCAAGTGAGGATGATTACACACATACTAATTTGTATGATCGAGAAGAGAACAATGTTTTTGAGTCTAATTACAGTGAACACTTGTCAGAAAATAGGGGAACATATTTGAGAGAGATCTCACTCTTCCCTTCCCCTCCCCTCGACACTACCCATCCCCACAGCCGTGTCTCTCCATCTCTCATTAGCAGGAAGCAGCAGACAGCAGCAGACATTAATAACTCCCTAGCAGATGGCGCGTCAACAGACCTTGGAGGGGCAGCAGAGTATGGAAGCCCGCATGGAGTAGAGTTTGTGAGTCCTGTTGACTCGGCGCCAATAGAAAACCAGGCAGGAAACATTCACCACAACCTGCGTGAGGAAGCAGGCAGCCCATTAACTGCCACGGGAAGGACTAACCTACTGGAAGAACAATGTGCCCCGCATGGAGTACAGGGCCAGAATGGATAGTAGCGCCAGCATGGACAGCAGGGCAACCAAAAAGTGCAGAGCCCATTTGAAAAATAGAGCCTGCGTGAAGCTTTGTGTGGCTCACGCGATATAGAGTATGCTTTCTCTAGCGCTGCACATGGTAATTTTCCTTGCACAGGAAAAAGGAAAGACTTAGATTTTGGGGAAAAAGCCAGAGTTGAATGGTTTACAGTACATCCAATAGAAAATTCTAATTTGTAGAATGATAATTTGACGAAAAATGATATTGTTTGTAACCAGAATCAAGGAATAAGGAGATTGGCCAGGTAGAGGAAAATTCCCTCTAAACTTTTTGATTATGAATTATTGTTTGTTGAGGAAGCAGAGCCTTCAGTTCTTGTTTCTAAATTTTCAGAGCCATCAACATTTAAAGCTGCTCTCAAAGATGTCAACTGTGATAAATGGCAAACAGCGATACATGAGGAAATGAATTCTTTACTCAAGAATCAGACTTGGGATTTGGTCTCTCTTCCACCAAATAGAAAACCACTCAAGAACAAGTGGGTTTATAAATTGAAAGATGAAGGAGGAGGTCAAAAGCAGTTCAAAGCTCAGTTGGTGGTAAAAGGATATGCTTAGAAATAGGGGATTGATTTCGCTGAGATATTCTCTCTAGTTGTGAAGATGACATCCATTCGAATAGTATTGGGATTGGTTGCTATTTGGGATCTCAAATTGGAACAGCTAGATATTAAGACAACATTTTTACATGGAGACATAAATGAGGAGTTGTATATGAATCAGCCTGAAGGTTTTGTGAAAGAGGGATAGGAACACGTTTATTTCCATCTGAAGCGTAGCTTGTATGGGTTCAAGCAAGCCCCAAGGCAGTGGTATGTTAAGTTTGATTCCTTCATGCTTGAACAAAACTTCATAAGATGTGAATCTGATCCATGCATTTATTACAAGAAACTTCCAAATGAAGAATTTGTTATTCTTCTTTTATATGTTGATGACATGTTGGTAGCTGGCACAAGTTCTTGAATTGTTGGTGAGTTGAAAACCAAGTTGGCAAGTAAATTTTCCATGAAGGACTTAGGGGCAGCCAAGAAGATTCTGGGTATGACAATCTCACGGGACATAAAGAAGAAATAAATCACTTTGTCTCAAAAGGATTATATTAACAAATTTGTGAAAAGATTTGGCATGAATGATGCCAAGATAGTTTCTACTCCTCTTGCTTCTCATTTTCAGTTGTCTGCTGAATTATGCCCAAAAACACAAGAGGAAAAGGAATTCATGAACAACATTCCTTATAAATCAGCAGTTGGTAGCATAATGTATGCTATGGTTTCCACTCGTCCTGACATTGCCCATGCGGTGGGAATGGTAAGTAGGTTTATGAGAAATCCCAGGAAGCTTCATTGGGAAGTTGTTTAATGGATAATAAGATATTTTAAAGGCACTTCAGATTATGTTTTATGTTTTGGTGGAAACAATAAATAGCTGGAAGGATTCACGGATTCAGATCTTACCAGAGATTTGGATAAGCCTAGATCTACTACCGGTTACACATTCATGCTCGCTAGAGCTGCTATTAGTTGGGCCTCCAGGCTTCAACATTCTATTTCTCTTTCTTCCACTGAAGCTGAGTATTTGGCACTTTCCAAAGGTGCTCAGGAAATGATTTGGTTGCAGCGACTTCTTGGTGAAATGAAGTACCAACAAAATGATTATGTTCTATTTAGTGATAGCCGCAGCGCCATCTTTATGGCACATAATCATACCTCTTAGCGTCGTTCAAAACACATTGAAATTCACGCTCACTTCGTTCGGCATATGGTTGAAGAGGGCAGGTTGAAGGTTGAAAAGATTGATACCAAAATCAATCCGGCTGATATATTCACAAAAATTGTAACCAAAGAGAAGTTTGAATGTGCAAGAACTTCTCTTGGCCTTGTTAAGCTGAAGTAAGTAAGCATGTAGAGTAGGGGATTGGAAGGCCAACGAACATTTGTCCTGTTGTTGTCTTTGTCTCTTCAGCTGCTCGGTTATGAGCTTATATCTTTGGCTCTTCTTTCATTGTAAACATTCGATTGAGTTAATATAATTTCTCTACTCTCAGTGTGGATGTAGCCACTATTGTGGTGAACCATGATAAACAGTGTGTTCTATGTCCATTTGTAATCTTCTCTTTTAATTCTATTTTCATTTCGAATTCTTCAATTCTACAACTACGATGTAATGATAGCCATATATTTTTATGTATATGTTGGCAAGGGTTAGACCAAGAAAGGTTACTAGTAGCTGCAACATTATCAATTGTATGTGCCACATCAGTCTTTTAAGGGATTAACTTTCATTTGTGTAATTTATCTTTCAGACTATATGGTAATAAATTCAAACATTATAGTATGATCTATTCAACTAATTTTGACTCATAATTTGACATGATTCTTAGTTTTTTCCTATCAGCTTCTGTCACATTTATCTAAAATAAATAAAATGTAATTTCTTACTTACCTGACATGCTATTAGAATGCATCTCATAACATTTCATGTTCAAACTCTCTTGTGAGAATCCTTTTTAAGTAACACACAAATTTGTAGTAGCATTATATGACCTGACAAATCATTTCTCTTTAATATATATCTCAGTAATGGTTCTAGATGTATTATATGGTATATTAAGGGTCCTAATATGAAGTATAATAAAGCTATCCCAATTAAAGCATTATAGGGTATACAATGAATTTTGAATTTTTGTTCAATGAGGCTTATCCATGAAATTACATTTCTACTATCAAATCTATAGATATTTATTCTAACTAGAGATGTTTATTCTTGGTAGGTACAATTGGTGACCTCAAAATAATTCTCCCATCTCTTGATTTGGTTTGTTAAGGTTGTACCAACTTTGGTGGTTTTATTTGGGCTTTCATTATGATAGTTCTTTTCTAAACCTATCTAAACCTTCATTTGAAGATGTTACAAATAGGTCAAATAATTTAACCTTAATGAAATGTGCTATTGTTTCATGTCCTTGTAGAATTATTTCCTCAAATTTAGGTGGAAAATAAAAGGGTCCTTAAAATTTGTATGTGTACAAAGGTCTTCTAATTGCTCTTGCAATATTTCCATGCTTTTATTCTACCACAATTTCAACAACTTAACCTAGTTTTGTTGAGGTAGTTTGGAGTCCTATTAACAAGTTCTTAATTGAGAATGCATTTGTAGAAGGTTTTTGGAAAAAATCTTGCTGAATCAATATGGATGAACTTGAATTAAAATATGTTTTCATCAAACTATGATCCCCTACTACTAATTGAAAATATATCTTATTTAAATTTGAATTATCTTCTTATCAGGGCAATGACTAGATTTATTTTATTTTTTTAACAGGTACATTCAGCATTATCTGTAGAAGAAAGAATAAAACTTTGCAATACAATCAATTACCAAAAGCTTTATTTTAAAGCAAGTAATCTCATTGGTCAAAATCATTGATATCCATCAAGAATATATGTACAAGTTCTCCTTAATCAACAAGACAAGTTCAGAAGTATGCTTGATAGACAATACACCAAAGGCTCAGTCTCCTCTCATTTCAATGATGATGGGGGGATGTATATTTTGCGAGAAGATTTATTAGTGAAAATTTATTTTATTATGTAAAGCTTTGTTTATGCTTTCAAATCAAACACCTATCGATGTATCCCTTGCACATCCTTTGGGTGCAACTGCTAGTTTAGAAGAAATAAAGTAGAATCCTCTTAAGAATTGAGAAATAGAAAAGGAAAAACTCTACAATTTATTAGAAGAGATAAAGTAGAATCTAGTTAAGAGCTACAAAATAGAAAAAGTCAAATTTTACAATTATTTAAAATATTTAAAGTAGAATTTTGTTAGAATTGGAAAATACAAATACTACATTGCACACATATTATATGTTTTTATGATTGTTGGAAAAAATAGGAAAAATAGGAAAAAAATAATAGATATGTTGCACAATTTTGTGAGATAGATAAAGTAGAATTTAATCTTAATAAGTAAGCATGATTAGTTGAGGAAAATTATACACATGTATGTGACAAAATAAATTAGAATTAAATCTTAAGAAATAAATATGGATTGAAGGAAAACATATTGCACAAAATTTAACTTATGCACAATATCTTTGTAGAAAAAAATAGGACACATCAAATAGATGCATACATGAGGTGGATAGGGTTCTTAATTATAATCTAAAAATTTTGGAATGTAGTGGACACGTCGTAATTGGCATATTAGATCTTTGTTTGATTAATTAATTCAGGTTCTATCTCTAACATTACAATTAATTATGTATGATAATTCCAACCATGATATAAACCATAATCTTAATCTTAAAACACAAGCCTTGATCCTTTCCCTAAATGCTAACTTTAACAATAATACTAATTGTGATGTAATCCTAATCCTAACCATAATTCTAGCTATAATCTAAGTAAAACCCTAAACTCTAATCCTAACCATAACCATAATCCCAACTCTAACTATAATACTTAACATTATGTATAGTCTAACCCTAACAATAATTGTAATGATAATCCCAAACCTAAACCTTAATCCTAATTGCAACCATAAATGTTGACCCTAATACAAACCCTTACCATAATCTTAACTATAATCTTAATCCAAAACCATAAACCCTAATCCTAACCATGGCCCTAATCAAAACCTTAACTCTAATCATAATACTAACCATGAGGTAAAATCTAACTCTAATGAATAATCCTAATACTGAAACCTATTCCTAATACAAACTCTAAATGCTAACCCTAATCAAAACCCTAACCCGAGCACCATAATACTAGTCATGGAGTAAAATCTTACCTTAAACATAATCCTAACCCTAGCACTAAACCCAAACCCTAATAGTAATCAAAACCCTAACCCTAACCATAATATTAATCATGATGTAAACCCTAACCATATTTCTAATACCAAACCTTAAACCCTAATCCTAACCTTAACCTTAAATCCTAACTGTAATAAAAAATATAGTCTTAACCATAATCCTAACCCCTCCAATCCTAACTCTTACCCTAATCCTACCCTAACCATAATACTAACCATGATCTAAAACATAACCCTAACCATTATTCTAAGCATAATCCTAATGCTAAACCATAACCCAACCCAAATGCTAAACTCTAACCTTAAGAATAATCATATTCCTAAATAAGATCACAAGCCAAATATTAAACCCTAACCCTAATGATAATACTAATCCTACACTCTAAGTCCTAATCTTAATTGTAACCCTAAAACCTAGCCATAATCAAAACCCTAATCCATAATTTTAACCCTAACCCTAATCCTAACCATAACCCTAAAACAATTTCCCTAATCAAAACCCCAACCCTAGTCATAATACTAACCATGATATGAGCCCTAATCCTAGCCACAATCATAACCCTAAATCCTAATCCTAACTCTAAACCTAAATGCTAACCCAAATATTGAATCTTTACCCTAACCATAATCCTAATCCCAAACAAGATAATAATCCAAACCCTAAACATAATCCTAACCCTATCCATGGCATAAAACCTAAACCCTTATCCTAATCCTAACCTTAATCAATACCCCAACTCTAACCGTAATAGTAACCATGATGTAAACCCTAACCCCAATGATAATATCAATCCAAAATGGTAAACCTTAATCCTAGTTGTAACCCTAACCTTCACTATATAACAATATCCGTGATCCTAATCCTAACCCTAATCTTAATTGTAACCCTCATCAAAACCTCAACCCTAACCATAATACTAACCATGATATAAACACTAATCCTAGTCATAATTGTAATCCTAAACCCTAGTCCTAATTCTAATCTTAAACGCTAATCCAAACATTAAACTATAACCCTAACCATAATCCTTATCCTAAACAAATTATAACCCAAACCCTAAGCACAACACTAGTCATTGCATAAACCTAAACCCTTGTCCTTGTCCTAATTATAACCCTAATCAGAACTCCAACTCTAGCCTTAACACTAACCATTATGTAAACTCTAATCCCGCTGATAATCTCAATCCTAAATGCTAAACCCTAATCCTAATTGTAACCTTAAATCAAACCTTAATACAAACCCTAACCCTAACCATAATACTAACCATGATGCAAACCATACCCTAACCATAACTCTAACCCTATCCCTAATACCTTAACCCTAAACATTTAATCCTAATACTATATAATTATGTTTTAGTTTATTTAATATCTTACGGGGGTCGCGCCACAACTACTACTAGCTTATATATATATATATATATATATATATGATATGAAGAAATATATCCTTCTCAACTTATCTTAAGATGTAATAAGCCGTCAAAAAGAATATCTCTCGACATATTTTATATTATAACACATATAAACTAATTACTTTGCAAACAATGAAAATGAAAATAATTGAAACCTCGCAATTGCTACTTGACTGAATATGCAGCGTTAAACAACTCAGACTGTCAGAGTCGCAATTATGAACATACGAAGAGCACTGAAATAAAAGCAAACTTTTCAAAATGACTAGTCTTGTCATCTTCTAAGATCTACATGAACAAAATCATTGAGTCACGCATGATTTTCCTGGATTGTTTTCAGACTGACAAACTTCCATTATACACCTTGAATATTCAACTATATGATGTTAGGAGCATGCGTTTTCTAGAGTAGACAATCTGACATACAAGTGATAAAACGGCCATACATTCACATGATGAGGTAATTCATTTTTCGCAGGGAGGAAACAACTGTAGAGTCTGCAGTGGCTTTTCTTCCCTCCTTCCATTCACTTCAACACACGCTGCTTTCATTTCCACTGCCACCTGCCAGTATAGCTTTAGCATTAGCATTAGCATTAGATAGCTGTAACAGATCAAGCAGAAGATGAGAGAAAGGCATTCACCTCCTGCAGATTAGTGTAGATAAAGCGTCTCTGATCACAACCGCTATCACCAGTGCTCAATTTCAAGCCTCCCCATTTTTCTGTGAGAGCTGTCATCAAAACATACTGGTTTGTTAAAGCCACGGATGCTTAAACATATCAGTTAAATAGTCTTCATTTCTAATTTCTGTTTTAAGTAATACCATAAGCTTTGACTTTTGAAATCATACTATTGGAGAAGTGATTGTGACCTCAAAGCAACCTAAACAAAAGCTTCAGTGTGATTTCAAATAAGCAACCTAAACATCTCAAATTTCAAAAAGAAAAATAATTCAGTGTGATTTCAGAAAAGCAACCTAAACAACCTAAATATCTCAAAGCTCAAAAAGAAAAAGAAAAAGAATGAGGACAATTTAAACAAATAAAAAAACTTAATAATATGATTTCAGATAAATGACTTAATTAAATCAAAGCTTTGAATGTGATTTCAGTAACTTAAACAAACCAAAGCTTTAAATGTGATTTCAGATGAATGACCTAACAACTCAAAGCTTAAAGCTTAGAACTTGAACAAACTAAACAGATCAAAAGTAAGAGTGTGGTTTCAAATAAAAAAACTTAACAAATCAAAACTTAAAGTGTTAATGTTTAAATCTGACCCAACAAATCTTAATGTTAATAATAAAGATGGAAAAAGAAAGGAGAAGATACCAGAGGCATGCATGTTGCGCATGTTACGTTTGTCCTTTGCTTTGCGGTTTTTAAACCAGTAGAAGACGTTGATTCCTTGGACAGATCCATGGCGGCTGAGGAGGTGAGTGATGTGGTGTATCTCCGTTGTAGTGGGATGGTGGTTGCCCTCCTTATACACTCTCTCCAGTATCCTCACCTGCTCAACCGTGGGAGTCCATCTCCTCTTCGGCTCACACTCACTCATTTCTCCATTCATCACAACCCTAAACAAACCTTATTTTATTCCTCCAACGCCTCACTATTTATAGCAACTCTACCAGATTTAGGTAGCTCTATTGGACGTCCGGATGAAACTTCTTAGGGGTTCAAAAGAAATAGACAGCTCATTGATATCATTAGCTTGGGAAAAGAGTGGACAGCGCGTTGGAGTTTATCAGGGATAGGAAAGAAACGCAAATGCAATTGTACGTCGACGTACAAAGATGCCCTTTCACAAATCACGGGGGTGATGGGGAAGAAACGATAAGGCTGACACTTTTTAAGGCTGGATTTGGTTCTGTCAACTATTAATATGAGAGAAATAACCGGGAGCTGTCAAAGTTGATTTGGTTCTGTCAGCATGGGAGAAATAACCGGGAGTTGTCAAAGTTCATGAGGTACGTGAAAATGTTGACGGATCAAATAAACAGGACGCCTACTCAGAACATGTATTCCGTGCCCTTCCTTGACTTTGAAAATCATGGTTGTAAAAGGATTCGAACGTTCTGTATGATTACCATTCATGCTCAGCTACGAATTTGAATATTCATGGTTATAAAAGAATTTTGAAAGTTGGGTAGTGAGAAGCATCCACTATCTTATCAACCTTCTTACTTGCTCTAGGGTCATATGATCAATGCCTATATTAAATGAGAAAAGTCTCCCTCATGTAAAGTCCTTACATAATCATGTTGGTGTTAAAGGAAAATCTAAGAAGATATCATAGTACATCTTTTAAATTCTTTAATTTTAATGTACAATTATCAATCATTAAATTTTTATATGCTTTTGTTCTAATAAATTACAATTGTTTATTTCTCTTTTAGTTCACATAACATAGTAACAATTATGGATCATGGGTTAAATTTTCTATGAGTGCTTAGTAGATTGAATTTCTCTAATGATATCTTTATATTTTTTATTAAATCATCAATATCACTTTCAAATGTAGGTGGTGCCTAGGGAGATTAAATATAGGTGGTGCCTAAGGAGATTAAGGACTCTCTTATGGTTTGTCTTCTTGTTGAAATTCAAAATATCTTTCAATTAGGAATCCTTGTCCTTAATTTATACAATCCTAACAATTATATCTTGTTAGGATGTTAAGATGTATTTATTTTACTTATTGAAATACCACACTTGTAAAGTTCACAGAAGAAAAACAGGGCCTTGGTCTACCAGGACCTTGGTCTACCAAAACAATACATAATGTGTGTAATTGTCTAACAAGTTTTCTATTTAGAATGTAGTTTTTGATTTCATATGAAATAGTTTAAATTATTTTTAGAATATTATCTTGATCCTCAACCATTCTATCCTTCCTTCTTTCTTTATATTATCATTCTTGTATGATGAAGACAAAATCCCTAATTCACAAACACATGCAACCCATTCCTGTCCTCAAGGCGATAAGATCCAAAACATCTTAATTCTTGAATGACAGTTCTTTGAAAAATACATAAACAGAGCATACCAAATGTAATGACGTGACATAGTCAATTGGTGACAAAAACAAATGCCACATTAAAACTGTTCTCATAGCATCAGTAACCCACAATTACAAGCAATGACCAATACAGAGGCAAGAATTTAATTATTCAAAAACCATTGCAGATTTTTTATCAAACCATTGACAGGGTAATGTTTGATGCCTTTACAGAACTGCTTACTGATAATTCTTTAAACGATACACAAATATATCAGCAATGAACATTCAAGAGTCGGGACAAGCATTTACAGTAGGACACCTGATTTGACATTCAATTTCTCACAATATTACTAGTCCTCTTAGGACATTAGAAATTAGAAATAAAATGATAACTGATTCTAGATATTACATTCTTCTCAATCACGTAGTATGCCTTCTATTCATGCCCCGATTCTTCCCCCGATCAATACTGGCTTCCAAGTTTATCTCTCCTCAACAATCGACCTTCACCTTCGGCATTCTACAACCCATTCACCTCTCTATCAGCCGAACCACATATCATATTCAAGAATCTTCTCTTCTGTCTTCTATCGACCTCCCTAATTTGTTCATTCTCTCCACACAGATGTCTTCCTTCAAGCCACCAATTGATCTCTGCCTCAATCTTATGAGACAGAGCTTCCCCAGTCTGATGACTACCTATGCTCCCTCTACATCATTCATATAGTTTCACATTATGTAGTTTTCGATGCCTCCCCATCTCATCTGTCTCTCCATTTGGTCACCCTCATAACTGCCTCTCTTCCCTTCCTCTATCCATTCACCTTCCAACGGTCGACCTGCTGTCACGACTCGACCCTTGCGACTCGTCATTTTCGGACTTGTCATGCGACATTTTGACTATGTTGACCGAGTCGTTTTGATTCGACTAGGTCGTTTTCCATAGATGCTATGTTTTCTAGTTGATTTTCTCGTTATGGTTTTAATTAGCAGTAATTGTAACCTTAGATAAGTTATGATGGATAATATCGTGAGAATGCGAATATTATCATGATGTTTTATAGAAGTTCATGTTATGATTTCATGCATATATGATGAATTTTGACGTAATTACAATAAATGTGTTGATTATGGATAATGGTGTTTAAATGAAATGTTTTAACTTTTGAATAAGGGTTAATCATGTACTAATACAGTGTTTCAGTTTCGAGTATGTCTATTGAATGCAGGACGAAGACGGGAGTGTGGTTGAGGTAGAGAAGGTTAGCTCCCAGTTCTGGGAAGTACGGATGGTCTGGTTGGCCTGATCTCTGCACACACCACCTAGAAAATTCTTATTTTTCTAACGTGTTATTTTCTTTTATTATATTGTTTTGAAGGTCTATGTGAATGGAAACAAAGTAATGAAAATTTTAAATTTCACCTGGCACTTATAGTAGATGCATTGTGTACATAGGGTATTACTTCTTATTTTCTTCTATTTCTCTCTCCAATTTAAATGTGAATATTGTGAAAATGTAAAGAAACAATTACTTTCAAACTATATATTCTGTTACGTATGTGTGGGTTTCAGTTTTGGAATGTAAACATTAATGTATTACTAAAGTGGAAGGGAAGAAAAAGATTTATTGGTTTAATTATTATTGTTTATCCGGAAGAATAAAAATGGTTGAGAAGGAAGAAGGAGGGAAAGGTGGTTAAGGGAGACCATACTCCTTAATTGTGGGCATGCGTTCCCATTTGAAGGACTGCGCGGGTGAGCAGGAATCTTTCCTGGATAGTAGTAACAGAATTGCAGAGGACAGACAGAGAAGGGGGGAAATCGTTGTGTTGGAATCGGAGGAGTGCTGGAATTCGTGGAACAAAGTTGCCAAGTTCAATCGGTCATAGCAAATCTAATCAGGTTCACCATCACTTCTTTAAACTGTTGAACATTAATCGCATATTATGTTATAGTCTGAACTTCAATAGTTCATTTTAGAAAAACTATGAATGGTTGAAAATGTAGAATGAAATCAGTCGGCTGCTGCTCATCATTTTGTCTGTTCTTTCTTTTTCTTCTTTAACCTGACACTATAATCTACCTTGTATGCACACTTTAGTCGCTTTTAATGTTCATGACCTTAATCAATGGGTGATCGGCTGTTGTGTGGTATTTTTCTTGTTACTCTGGCATACTGCTTACTTTGGCATTCTGCTTACCTTAGCACTGTAGTCCCTACTCTGGTGTCGTTCTTTATTCCACACCTTGTCTCAGCTGGAAATGTTCTTGTCTCTTAGGAATCGATGTGAATGTAGCTGTTCAAGTTTAGAGTTTTATCTACTCCACATTTATTGTGTTCGGTGGAAGTGTTGAGCTGTGCATTGATTGGCCAGCGTCTTTTCTTAGCTCAACCGAATGGTGGCTGTGCATGCAGATCTTAGCAAATTGTATCCTTACCTTCTATTACGTTATGCCCTTCTCCTAGCTTGGTCTATCGTTCTTCTTGTGGGAGTGTAACGTAGCTCTCCTGCGATAATTGGAAATCATGAGTAGCTGTAACAGACGTCTAGTGGAGTGGCTGCGTATGTATATTTCACTACTTCCCTTGAGCTATTTTCCACCCAACTCCTACCACAGCTGATGTGCATGGTGCTTGGTATGTTTGGTTACGGTTGCCTTAAGTTGTCTGTGTGTGTTAATCAGAGTTTCCTGCTGTCTTAGGCGCTCATTTAAACATTTGCCTAGCATTCTCCTTGCTGCATGGTTTAGCAGAATTGCCGCCAAGTAGCTGTCGATGTTTTCCTCTGTCCACTGTCATCTCAGCTTAGCTGTAAGCTTATTGTTGTTCTCCGTTTGTTTCAAGATCACTGTGATTATGTTTATGTGTGGTTAGAAAGAAAAATGCCTCAAAGTTTACACAGAACCGGAGATAGAAAATATTTAGTGTTACACTGCAATGTTAATTATGTTTTGTTAGAAAGAAATGCCTTAGAGCTTCTTCGCAAGCAGTAACTTAAGAGAAACTTACTAAAACAATTTAAGTGTTCTCTTGAATTGATAATGAAATTTTGTGCAAAACGGGAACTTCACTACCTAACTGTGTAAATCAGGAACCATAGATTTGGAAACACCGTTAGATACATGAATTGTATGTTTAATTATTTCCATGCTGAGTATTTTTAGTTTTTAAAACATTGTTTAAGACACTATGCTGGGTATATTTTTACGATTATAATAATACACTGCTGTTCATTTAAGATTCGTTAGGGTGCTCTGTGAATAGCCTACCAATTTCAGTCCTGGCATTTTATTTCATCTAAATGAGAATAGTCAAGTAAGACTAGCTTAGAATTACAGTTATTGATGACGGTGTTATTGAGTAGCCAAAATTTTATTTTAGAATACTTACTTTCCATGATGGTTGAGATTATGTATTGATGTGTATGTTTTATGGGAGGGTGTCGAATGTGGGAAAACCAGAGGAGGGTAGAAATGAATGTTATATCTGCCTGCCAGTAGAGACCTGGCGAAATTGCTTTGGCCAAAGCATGTTTGCATATGTACTTTCTATATGCCGGTTAATTGATCCATCCCTCTGCCACATTCATGTTAGATCTATTATTAGACATATGTGTCAGTAGTATGTTCATATCTACACCAGATCCATCCGACCTTCCAGCGCCGGTTGCTAGGCTTCTAGGGCAAGGGTCAGCTTGTTCTTAGTGACAAGAAGAACCCTGGGGGAGCTAACCACTCCGTGGTTTGGCAGATAAAATTTCCTGAGCCACACTCCCATCTCGTGATAGCAGATGGACGTGTTTCTGATGGCTAAGGAGATAGGGACATACAGATGGACCGAGGTCCGAGGTATTTTCTTTGTAGTTATTCTATGTACCATTTTATATCTTATTATCTTTTCTTCATCTATGTACTGAGATGAGCTGATGTCTGGCATGCAGGTCGACATCCGAATCACTGTGTACCACTTAATTGAGATAAACTATTTTTTTGCACTTAAATTGTTTGGAAGTCCGAGATGTGGTCGACTTTCCTTAATGTAATCGTCATAGCAATGTTGGTCATGTGATGACCTAGATATTCATCTTTTATGATGTCTTTATTGTACTTTGTAAATTAATGAAATACCGACATGTAGGTTGGCTTCCTTCTGTAATGCACATAGCTTATACGAGATCATATGATGGATTCTGCATACACCTTATGATGACTTAATTGTATAATTAGTCTTATAGTTATCTTGCTTATTACGATGTGCAGGTCGTAACTGTGTAATATTTCTTTCATTTAACATGCGAATATGAATGACTCAAGTTGTCGTTGTATATCTTCGACCATGTTCTCTTGTTGACTTTTCCGCTTTTTATGTTACTTATATGATGTGGCATTTTGTGGGTAAATGTAGTCTTTACATGTGGTATCAGAGCATATGTTTAACTCTGGGACTTTGGCTTACTACTTGCTGAAGCTATGTATTCTTTGTGGATGCAGGATTTAATCTTTCATCATGAACACCAGAACTAGCAACAGAGCAGGATCTAGCAATGGTCCAAATGAATAGCTTGAGCAAAGGCTAGATCAAATTTTAGCCCTTTTGACTCAACAAGGCAATCTCCTACAACAACAGGTTGCACATATGGATCACCTCGAGAATGACATGAGGGGTAGGCAGAATGAGACTCTTCAGAATGAGGAGCAAAGGAAATTGGAGGAGGATAGGAGGGTTGAGGAGTAACAGAAGAGAGATGCTGATCTCAGGGCTACAGAGATAGCCGAAAATAGGGGCAAGATAGCTGAGGTGCTCAGCAAAGACCTGAAATAGGTCACACCTCCTACCTTTAGTGGTAAGACCCTTGGGGATGATGCCGAGGCATTGATCATTTCCTTGGAGAAATACTTCCATGTTTGAAATTTCTCTGGACAATCTAGGGCGATGTGGGCTACCTTTCAGCTGACAGGTGAAGCTGCCACTTGGTAGGAGAATGTGATGGCAGAAAAGAAACTTCAGCCAGGAGAGATATCCTGGGAGGAATTTCTACAGTTATTTCATACAAGGTGGTTGCCTCAGTTGTTCTTCGACAAGAAGGTGGCCGAATTTCAGAATTTGATTCAGGGAGTCCTGACAGTTACCCAGTACCACGAGAGATTCTGTCATTTAGTGAAATATGTTCCCCAGTACCAATAGGATGAATGATTCAGGACTTGCAAGTTCATAACAGGGTTACGTCCTGAGGTGGGTGCCGAAGTTGAGATGCATGAGCCAGAAACTATGGATTTTGCACTGAGAAAGGCTATTAGGCAGGAACAAAGATTACAAAGTTTGTCCAAGGTGAGCACTAATCAGAAATCCAATAACAATCAAGGATTTAAAAGGAAATATCAGGATAATAAACAACAAAATGGTGGACGCCAACAAATCAGGAATATGAAGGGCAAAGGACAAGGAAATTCAGGAAGGAATTCCTACAAGAACTCTTAGAACCAAAACCAGAATAAGGGAAACAACAAGGATTCCAACAGGTATGGAAACAAGAGAGACAAGCCAGAGGGAAAATAGGGACCTCAAGATGGATGTTATGTCTGTGGAGGTGATCATTTTTCTGCTAGATTCCCACAGTGTTTAGATCGTAAAGGCTTTCAAGCACAGCACCACATTCATGCAACCATTGATCACAGGCAGGCTAATTTTCAGGCTACCCCTATTCAGATGAATGGTAAGCTTTTTGGCCAAAATGTTTCAATTTTAATAGATACAGGAGCTACTGAATGCTTTGTAGATCCTAAAGTTGTATCTAGGTTTTCAATTAGAGCAGGATTTATGGCTGAACCCTGGATTGTAGAATATGGCAATAGGGCAGAGCGTCGGGTAGAGCAGTGTTTATCATGTAGTGAGTTGGAACTTCCTAGTTTTCTCACGCAAGTCAATCTTTATGTCGCCCCTTTGGGATCATATGATGTTATACTAGGCATCAATTGGCTAACTGAACATAAGGCAGTTGTAGATTGTAGAGACAAGTCAGTTGTATGTTTTGATGATGAGGGAAGATCAACTGTAATAAGAGGTGTGAAGCGACCTATGGAACTGAGGTAGATTTCTGCTATGCAGTTAAAAAGAGAAAAGAGGAAGGGATGTATGTTATATGTAGCTCATGTCAAGGACATTGACGCAACTCCTAGTGAGAATGATTCTCTCTTGCTACAGAAATTCCAGGATGTATTTCCAGAAGAATTGCATGAACTACCTCCTAAGAGAGAATTTGATTTCTCCATCGATTTGATGTCGGGAACTGAGCCACAATCTAAGGCTCCGTACAGGATGGCTACTACCGAGATGTATGAACTGAAGGTTCAAATCCAAGAACTTTTGGACAAGGAATTTATACGCCCTAGTGTATCACCATGGGGAGCCCCGGTGATCTTTGTTAAAAAGAAGGATGGTACCTTGCGATTATGTATTGATTACAGAATGCTCAACAAAGTGACCATCAAAAATAGGTACCCTCTTCCATGAATACTCAAGTTATTTGATCAAATGAAAGGTGCTACTATGTTTTCCAAGATCGATTTGAGATCTGGATATCATCAGCTCTAGATTAAGGATGAGGACATATCAAAAACTGCTTTCAGAACATGGTATGGGCATTATGAGTTTGTTGTCCTACCTTTTGGATTATGAATGCTCCTGCCGCTTTTATGAACCTTATGAAGAGTTTTTTCAGAGACTGTTTAGATAAGTTTGTGGAGATTTTTATAGATGACATCCTGATTTACTCTAAGAACATGGAGGAGCATGAAGAGCACTTGCGGATAGTCTTACAGCGTCTGAGAGATAGGAAATT